>JAZHYW010038235.1:0-11368 GCA_037355805.1 Ixodes ricinus
AAGGCGCCCTGCAATCATGTTCAAGTGTCTACCTTTTTTGCGGTTTCCACGTCTCTTGGGGTTCGGGCAAGCCAGCGGGCACGGAGAGGAAAGTAACTAGTTATCAGCGCGTCATAGTCGAACCCAGGCTTCCTGCGCGACCGCCTCCTCCACCGACGGGGGCGACCTACGCGGATACCGACCAGCGCGCAAAATGTGACGTTGCTGGTCCTGGCGCATTACTGGTCAGAAGTCGCCTAAAGCTTATTCTCTGAGTGTGTACACAAAATACTCAGTGAAGCGAACCAATTCAATTGCGTGTGCGAGCCGTTTTTGCCCAGTAGTTTAGATCAGAAAAGAAACAAATGCAGTTTATAAAGTGACCGGAAGCAGAAGCAATGACCCGTCGACATACCTGCCACCAAGCGGCGGGAAAAGCGGCGCACAGTAGAAAGGGCTAGTGAGATAGGGGCGCCGACGAACGGCGAGCGTAGGAAGGTCCCGGAGCGTGAAAGGCCATTTTGGCGGTATTTGTGCGGCGCGAAGTGGCGCTCCCGTTCGCTTATCCTGATGCTTTACCCCGTGTTTGCCAGTCGTCGTTGCAGCCACGAAGCTGTTCGGCTGCCAGAAATAGATACTTCAGTCGCAGCCAATGCGATGCGAGCCGCCCTGCTGCCCGCCGCAGCACTACTTCCTCATCTCGCCTTCGTTGCGCCCTCTCGAGCCGTCGACACGGAGTGCGGCAGCCGTGATAGCTCAATGAGCTCACTATCCCTCCTCTAGCTCAGGGCCACTCAAGCCGTGGACCTCATGACGTCATGTAGCGAGGTTATTTCCTTGCCTTGTTTTTTGTAATTCTAATTTTGCCTATACCTTTTTAAAATAAAGCAAATTCTGCGAAAAAGAAAAAGTTTCAACACTAAGTTGACTACATTCAGTGCGCTTGAGTTTCGTCGAGTTAAAACCAGGTCAAAAAGTGGATTGCAGGGCCCCTTTTAACGTTTATTCGTAAACACGGCAGAAAACAAGAGATAAGGCAAAACAAATTCGCCAATTAAGATACAACCGCATCTTTCGGCGGCCAACGCGTTGTGTGTAGTTACTCGAGGCATCAAAAAGCAGTTCGAAGTCATATGAATAGACCCAGCCATAGTCGCTATGGCAGTTTGAAGAGTGGGAACAAAACGGTAAATTTTGACCAAACTAGGAAGGGAGAGACTGAGGCTTTCCACTTGCCAAGAATGTACTAGGATCCAGCGGCTATACCATACAGGCTGCGCCATGAAAAACATCGGCTAAATCGTTGCTCAAAAAAACTACACGTCACACGTAGCCAATTTTGCTTAATCATTAAAATTCTTAAAATATGACGTTCGAACAATTATAGGGTCAAGGATACGAAAAATCAACTCTCTCTAGGTACTAAATTTAGAAGTAGTGGTCAGGTCAACCTTGCTAAAACTGCGTCAAATATTGCAGAAAAGATAGTTTGTCATGTTTTTCAAAAATATTGTAAACTAATACAATACATTTCTTCAATCCAGTTAGCATAATAAAAGCTTATTCTTAGAGTGTCACCAAAGGATTATATTCAGTAGCTTAGAGATGTAGGGACATGCGAGTCGAGCCATGCGCTGCCTCACGATGGGCTGGCGCAGGTCGGTCGCCGCCTTAGACGTTTCAATTGCCTGCTAATAACAAGAGGACTAAAACGCTGGCCGCTTGCGGTTCGCGCAGTTGCAATCCAACAGAATTTATTTTTTACCAAAATAATCAAATTCGGCCCCAACTTTTGCGCCTGAAATAAGATCTAACATGCGTACTTCGTTACATCACTTAGCTGCTAACTTATAAGCAACTGGTAAGACTTCTGCGTAGACCGGTGCAACGTAGTTTCGGAAACGCAGCCATCAATTCGCATGAACACCCAATCGCTCTCTTTGCTTGCGTGCGATGCGTAGAACTGCTGCCTGTCTATCTCGCTTCCGGGCGCGTACCGATTAGAGCTCAACATGCTTTAAACTTTAAAGTAACTGCGTGGCAGACCTTCACTGCGGACAGCGGTACTTCGTAGGCTCATTAGGTGGACGGAGATTGTCCTCACATGTCACGCTTGAACGTCTGGCGCAGGGACGCGAAGTCTCCTGAAGGCTCATTCACACAGAAGAAACGTTTCGGCCGACGTCGACGGTCGCGTGAGTAAAGGAGGTGCACACACAGGGACAAACTTAGTGTATTCTAGATGTTACATTCATCATCAATTTCAGTATAAATTTTCCTTGTGTGGACGTCCTCCCTTTGATCAATACGATCGTCGACGCCGGCCGAGACGCGCGACTATATACCTCAGACGGCAAGCTGATGAGTGCCCCGTACACGCCGTGCTGTGTCGGCGGACACTTCGGCAAGAGAAAAGTACCCCCCTACTAACTATTTACACCTTGTCACTGTAAAATGCAGGTGGCCACCGTTGAGGCATTGGCAGTTAGCTTTCTTTGCCTCACCTTGCCATAGGCAAACCGTAAGGGCTGCGACTGTGACCCGATTACTTTATAAATAGTCACCCTCCACAAGTGCTTGTGCGCAGCTGAGCCGGCGTCAAACGCAAAGAGCCTGCGCTTGTAGCCGTTGTGGTAAGTCCATGCTAAGGTGAACAGTAAACCTTTTTTCCGCTTTCCACCGCCGACGCCAGCCGGTATCCGAATAATATGAAAAGAGGCGATTCCAAACGTGCTTCTTAGAATACAAAAATATTGTGTATGGATACCCGTATCGTCCAGGACAGGGTTCAAGATGTCCTCTGTTGGCGAGAACAAAACTTACTAGTTAGGAACTCTTTCAACACTTGACTCTATTCCGTTATTAGCCAGTGAGCTACATAATTACCCAGTCGGCTGTCCTGAAGAGGACTGTGCCCGCAGTAACAGCAGCCAAGTTGGCCCAGAAGTGGTGGTCGCGCTGGTCGTGCCGCCAGATCAGCCGGCCGTGCGACGCCATCGCATTCACATATTCCCGCATGGTCACACCGCCCGCGTTGCATTCCTTTGATATCCTTCGACGTGAGCATCCTGAAGAACTAACTCACTGTCCCGCGGCTTCGGCGCACACTCTAACATAGGCTGCCACAGCCAAGATATGAAAACATACGCCACCCGCAGATGCTTCCGATTAGATTCGTACTTCGCACATTCAAAATTCGTCGTTCTTGCAGACCGAGAAGAGAAATTACCGTTATTCGCATGCGTGCCCGCTGGCTGCGCCCGCGGGGCACGCTGGGCGGCCGCAACTTCCGCCATCTAGCGGAGAGCTGAGTGTTTTTTTCCGCTATTATGCGCATAGCCGGCCCCTTTTTCCGGCCCCGCACAAACGGGCCGCCAAATATTACAGGGCCGCCTACGGAGCCACCTATAAAGCCATTCGCACCATTAAAGAGGGGAGGGGCCCACTCCAGCGTGACGTTGTACACGGCTATTTTGACGGGGCCGGATCAGTTCGCGGCTAAGTCCTGAAAAATTTGAACTTCACGGCTATGGCCGTGACGTTTGCCGGCCCCAGATTAAGAGTGTACTGTCCATTGTAGGATCAAAAATACGATAGTAGCGAAAGGAAACAGATTCATGCCCTGAGAACAAACTAAAATCTGTCTCTACGTCACCCTTGATTAGCAGTTCTCGTATTAGTTTAAACGTTTTGAACGCGGGAATCGCGCATTGCTACAAGCTGCGAGCACCGTTAGCGCGGTGCGATAGTTGACCTTAGGACTCCGGAGTCGATGCTTGGTCCGCGTCCGCGGAGGGTGTTTCGTTTCCGAGCCGACTTCGCATTTCACGATGTATGCCGCCTTTGTGCGCGCGACGTTGAGTGTTTCGAACAGCTGCATAATGGTGATTGTGTTGTATACTAGCGATCTCAAAATTACACGTTTGCAGTTTGTTGTTCTGATCGTGAGCACATTTTACACGCCCCATGTTTTTAACGGAAGTTCGCCCCGTTCTTACAGGTTTCTATCGTACAATCGCCAGGACGCTTAGAAGGATACTGAACTGAATATTCGAGCTCACAAAACAATGCTGGACGGTTAGGCGGGACGCTGTAAAACCGAAAAACATCACTCATACAACGATATCTCTAAGAACACGGCAAAGGAGAATCGTCACGATTCCCATTTCCTCTCCTCCTCGCTATCCCCCGTCGAGCTGGTGAACCGAAGCGAGGAGGAGAGAAGCGAGACCGCTTCCCCTCATTCTCAAATTCTCCCGGAGGACAGTAACGTCAAAAGACCTCGCTTGATCGCGCCCTTCTTTTCCAAAAGTACGGCCATCCGCTTGAGATATCGATCTATGAGTGATGTTCTGGAGTTCGTAGCGTCCCACTCAACGCTTCTGCTGCCTTATGTTGCGAAATCCAAACTTCGGTTCAGTATCTTTTAACCGCTAAAGCTAAAGTTGTTTGCCTTGCGAATTCCGTTTTACAGAGATGTTCCAGGTTCGAACTTGTATGCTACATCTGCCGTGTGTGATGTGATAATAAACGTGGATAATTTAAGACAGATCTCTTGCGTCCGTTTTTTTTATTTCCATTTTACATTTGAGAAGGTAAATTTAACTGCGAATTTCAATCTGCCGCATGCGAAGTGAAATTGTTATTTGCGTTTTCGGTGTTATTGAAGGCGCGTTCGCACTTGCAAGTCGCAGTTTTCGGCGACAACTTTTGTCGCAAAAGCGACCAATCAGCGGCGCCTCGGAACTGACGTGAAGCTACGCCGATGCAGCCTTGTTTTTTAAACATCCGGCACGCCGATCGTCTGTGCGATACGCAACAGCGTCCGTCCAACGCCTCGGTTCGCGGTAGTGGCCATGGTTACAGAGCCACTGAGGTCTCTGAGGCGTCTCTGGTCAGCGTTTTTAAATAAGACCCATACCTTTATAAAAGCAGCCCCCAATTTTAACGAGCGCTTGAAAAAGAACTCGGCCTGGCAGCAAATCTGTTGCTTTTTGACTTCCTGGGTATACGTACGTAATGCGACGCGGTATTATCGCGCGAGTGCACGCCGATGCAGCGATTGTGCTCCATTGTACGGTTCCGAAGGACCCAGGCCAGCATAGCGAGTATTTTCCATATGGCAATGACGACGCATGCTGTAGCTGTGAGACAACAAAAATGGAAAAGCAGCAAAACTTGAACCCGGAGCTGTGGCGAGCGTAACGGAATCAACGGCTGCTTCGGAAATCTTCCGAGAGGGTACTTGTTGCTAGCGCCCAAGGATACAGAGCCATGGCGGCTCTGCAACAACTCTAACCAAAATACAAAACTTTTTTTTTCACAGGCAGAATTTTTATTAGATTGAGCGCCTGGAAAAGAACTCGGCTTGGCAGCGAATCCGTGGCTTTGGCTCTGACGGGTCCGCGGAAGTTTGAGCGAGTACACTCTAGTGTGGCGATTGTGCTTTCATTGTTGGGTTATGAATGTCCGAGGCCAATACCATCACACAAGTCTTTCATTTGTGACAAAAACGACGCACGTGAAAATGAAAATGGGAAAACAGCGAAACGCGAACCCTAGCTGCAGTGGGAAGTGAGCAATCAATGGCGGCTCTCGAGTTTCTTCGAGAAGCGACTCGCCGGTCGCACCGCAGTGTGAACAACGGTGGTCGCTTGTCTCATGTCGCTATATCTCATAAAAACTGTAGTGCCTTTTTGGTTGTTAAAAAAGTCATCAGAGGATATAAAATGTCAACAGATTTTCATCTGGCTTTCTCTACCTTTTTCGGCTGACCTTCTTTTGAATATTGGCCCACCTTTAATGAAAACGTTAACAAACTTTCGGTCGCTTCCAAGATGCTTCCTCTGTAGATTTTCAACAACAAAAAAAAGACAGCGTTTAAAAGAGTAGATAAAATTGCTTTACACCTTAAGCTATTCATTCAATAAATCTTTTGGAGGCTTACAACGTCTTTCCACTCTGCTTCGAAACTGGCTGTCGCAGAGTAACGTAAAAAAAAAAAGACACGCGATTTTTTTTTTTATTTTAGCTTTTGCTCAGGAAATGTCGTCCCTGTGTTATCTGACAGAACTACATACATTCCAGAAATACACGTTAGAAACGGACAGGAACACAATCACAGTCCCGTTTGTCTTGCTCCAGAGCCTTCTATAGCCTACATTTTGAAGGCAATCATTTGGCTGGTGACCCCCTCAGCACTCATTTAGGTTCCAAGCATCCGATCTCCTTCTCGGGAGTCTGTCAAAGGAAACAGTGTTTAGAAGTTCGTGGAATTCATATCTTACTAAAAAAGCATTGGTACAACTAATGATAATTCAGGCGCAGTCGCTAAAACAACATACTCAAAAACGGCTCCAAGAAGAAATGTTGCTCGCTTGTCTGCATAGCCCTCACTCAGGACCAAGCGAGTCAAGGCAGTTGCTCCTATTTAAAACAGTTCTTATGCTTTTATTTACTAGTTGACTAGTTTAATAGGGTCAATAGAATTCACTATCGTCACAAAGTGAGAACAGCAGGCGTTGTCTCGAACGCCTGGTCTCCAGCACGCGCCCCTTGCCTTCCGTCGTGCTTCGACTCGCACGCGCACGCTCGAGGTGCGCGACATGTCGGTAGCGTTGTCAAGGGTTTGAGGCTCGCGCTGGAGGCGGGAAACTGAACCTCGTTTCTCTCACCTTATCAGAGATTATTGAGAAACTTAATGACCTTTGACATCTAGTCAAGATGTACTATGTTCGCAGTCAGGCAGCGACCAAAAAGTCTATGGACCTGAGATTATATTAAAGTTTCCCGAGAAGGCAGGGGGGGAGCGAGGGGGGGGGGAATCGTGCGTGCGCGATCTTTCTGACAGCCTATAGCTCGACTGACCATTTGCTGTTTGGAAGCCCAGCCAATCGAAACGGTCGTCAAGCTAGGTTGCGAAACAGACCGCACTTGGCGCGAACGTACCTCGCTCCGCTTGTGGAAAGACGAATGGAATCTCAGGCTCGAACTTGCAACAAGCCTCGTGGGAACCGACAAGGGCTCATATCATGCCGGCGTACGAAGCGACCGTTTCCCGCTCATCGTTGACTGTCGCTCCTTTAGCGAACCGCCGCTACATTGAGAGAGTTCCCAAGTCCCGCCCACGGAGCACCGGACTGAAAATAAACCCAAAATTGGACAAAAAGTAAAAAAAAAAGGTAGTTTCTAATTTGCAAAAAAAGAACAAAAAAAAGTGTTCGTTTTATTCTTGGTGTTTGTTCACGCCCAACTTTAGATCCGAACTGGACCCAGTATTTTTCATTCTGGTTTCGATCTGACATCTTCGTAAGAGTTGGGGAAGATCTCCTCAACGGACCTAGTTCGCAACAAACAACTGTAGCAGGTAGGCGCCTACGGGAACTATGTGCGGGATCGGATGCCTGGAGCGCGTCTCCGACTGGTGTCTTTACCGCGTGCAAAAAAGTGGTCCCTCGATTTCCGCCTCATGATGTCATAGAAGGATCACGCTGTTTCCAGTCGCTCATCCTGGCGGTGTTCCAGGAGTAGTGAAGGATGTGAAAGACGCCTGTTTCGCTGCTGGTCGCTGTCCGGTTTGACAGTCCACGGAAGCTTCGTCCGCCAGGAGCTGGGACGGAGCAACGAAAGCGACACTCGCGTTTGTTCGTTCTTTTCGCCAGCCTTTCGACGACCAACCACCAGGATCGCAACAACCGGCAGCTTAACACCACTCCGTTTTTTTTGTGACGTCATCTATTGCTACTTCGGAACAACTTTCGGTGTATGGGAGGGATAGTACGCTAGACAAAAAGTCGGAGACGAGTTCCAGGCGTCATAGTGCGGGTGCTGTTTACTTAAAGGGACTGGCCTAAGCCTAGCGTCCCACGTCAACTATTTTGCTTGTTCTGGCTTAATTTGTTCGTTTTTGCCTATTGAGACTAAATAGAAATTTGGTTTTCGTAAAGTGGCCACACTGCTACATTAATTTTGAAACCGTCGTGATTGGGAACCATGGTTTAAGTACCGATAAGATACCTACAGAGACTAAAATTTTTCGAGCCATCTGGCTAGAGGCAATCGGGCGTTCGTCTTGGATCAAGTTTGCCCAGGTATGTTCCCGTCACTTCGCTTCGAAAGACAAGTAGCTCTCAAGTTTGGCGACGCACCTGACCGGCAAAGCGAATATTTTTATGTCTTGTCCGTTGTGACGCTCACCCACCTTGCTCACGAACGCCATGCCAATAAAAATAGAACAGAAAAGCTGAAAGAACTGCGTATTTGTTTTTGGTCATTTATGAATCCTTCGATCGCTTTTTCCCGCACATCGACAGACGCTGGGAAGGCGCTTCTATCTGCCCGTGGCTCGTGCATGATCGAACGCTGGAACGCCGCTTTCATGGTCACGTCTTCGGAGCGTTGCAGACAATTTTAGACGTCGGCGGAATAACAGACGGACGCAGGCGATGACGGACGCCGACGCGCCGCATTCATGGCCTCATCTGACGGGCGTTGCAGACGACGATAGACGGTGGTGAAATAGCAGGCAATGCCGGAGGCTGTCGTGTATTGGCTCGCACGAATTGCAGACGGTTTCAAACTCCAGATTATACTCTGTTCACCGGTAAGCTGAGAGCACGAGCTAAGAGCAAAAGCACGAGCTAGCCCGTGCTCGTGCTTTGATATGTGGATTTCTATACTCTGTTTCACCTTATGTTTACGGTTCTGCGTTTTCGGTTTCTATTTTTTCAAAATTCGGCGTACTTTTTTCGGTGTTTATTTTAAAATTCAATTTTCGGTTTTTTTCGGCGTATATTTATGCCCACAATAGTTTATCGGCTTTTTTCGGTGAATATAAAATAAACACCAACGGACACCGGATCAGATGATCCTTGTAGCTCTGATATTTGTGATCACTCAAAGAATAACGGAACAGATACATTGAAAAAGAAATGGACCACTTGATTTGGCAAATGTGTGCAACTGTAAAAGAAACAAGAAAAAAACCTGAGAAGCACAAACAAGTCAGATATGAAGCCTATGCCCGAAAAAACATGGAACTTCACCTTCTGTACATCAGGATTACGTGATCTTATTATAGTACACACACATGTACTTTCCCAGGTTCTCCTCGTTGATCCGCACTCTTTCATTCCTGTTAATATGGCCCTGAGCTTCGAGAATGCCCTCTCAACACTAATACTGGACACTGGCAGGCTGAGGAGATGAAGCGCTGCCTGAGCCAAAATCGGCCAATCAACCAACTTGTGACCGCCAAAAGAGAGACGGTGCGACTTTTTGAAGCTCAACACAACATGCAGAGCTTGTATCAAGTCAGTCTTCCTTACAACGAGTTTGAAAACACGCTCGTACATGGCGAAGTTATGGGGCATTTCGGACTTCATGTTCCGATCGATGATGCGCACATTAAACCAAAACGTCGTGATGGCACCCGTGTATCCCATACATTCGGACACGTTTCGATAGACACTGTCGTTCCACTTTTTCGCCACGGCTCTGCGGTACGACTGGAAGGTCAAAGTGACCTTTTCCGGTTAAAACTGAATTTTAGAAAATGGATTCGACGTACTTTTATCGGTTTTTATCGGTTTAAATAAAAAATGCCGAACCTAAAAACTGACCTTTTTCGGTTAAAACCGAATTTCCGAAAATGGATTCGGCGTACTTTTATCGGTTTTTATCGGTTTAAACCGAAAACTCCGAACCCTACTTATGTTGTACCGCAGTGAAGGCTAGAAGCGCGAGCTCATAGCGTTGGCAGCTGCCCTTAATGCACTAGAGCTTCCCTTAGCAAAAAGAGGCCGTACCTGAAATGAATTTGAAATATATTAAATATGAATATTCATTTTGTATTCATTCTGTATTATTTTGTCCGCATTCGAAATACGCAAGTAATGTATTCAAAATATCTCATAAATATTAATCAGAAAAAAATTTGAGATATACCAAAAATATAATTCCTTCCCCCTCAAGATGCCATTTGTGTCCTAAAAAGCGGCTACACTATTTCTTTGTTTGTTGATTTTGTTAGTAAATGTATTCCTGTGTGGTATTTGAAGGCTCTACTAAATACATCCCACAACTACACACCAGAAACGAACACAAGCACAAACACCATGACGCACTGAACACCTTAATCACAGTCCCGTTGACTGCTCTAGAGCCTTATGTAGCCTACATATTCAAGGTAATCATTTGGCCGGTGACCAGCTCTGTACTTATTAAGGTTCTAAGTATTCTATCTTCTCCTAGGAGCCTGTCAAATGGGAAACAGTGTTTTGAAGTTCGTGGACGATATCTCTTTCAAAAAAGCATTGGTACAACTAATAATAATTTGGCGCAGTCGCTAAAACAATATCCACAAAACGGCTTCTAGAAGAAATGTTATTGCTTCTCCGCATAGCACCACTCAGGATGAAGCGAGTCAAGCTAGTTTCTTCACTTTAAAATAGTAATTTTGCTTTTCTTTACTAGTTGACTATTTAATATGGTCATTAACGTCACTATAATAAATTCACTACTCAGATCACATACAATGGCGAGTATACACATTCAGTGAACTAACATTGCGCTAACACAATTCCACGTCAAAGATATCTGCTCACAGCTCTTGCTGAAGCTTTCCAGCATCAGCAAGTGTTGTGGTTGTAGTTCCCGAACCCCGTTTGTGATTGGTGTGCAAGAAACTCATCAGGTGTGTTCTGATAGAAAAAAGAAAACAATAACATAAACTTTTCTGATTCATCAGTGCGATGCTGCACAACTCAAATGACAAACTAATCAAATGTTTTATTTAGGCAGTTCAATGTACTCCACATCTGCTTGAAGTGAATTTCTGATAGGCGAGCTTTTCAATACTTTGGTAGTTTAAGTCAAACTACCAAATTATTGTAGTCAAAAGGTACTTAGTGTATGACACAACAGTATTTAAGATTTCCAGGTATTTTAAGAGCATTCTGCACATATTTTTGATGACTGCCTTTTTTTGGGGGTTGGAGTATATTTTGCATGAAGAAACTGATATTTTAAGAAATCTAATTGAAAGGTATTTTGTGCCTACTAATTTAGTATTTACATATTTCAGAACGCATGAAGAGAACTTCAATTTTAGTATAAATAAAGACATTTTAAAACTATTTTCAGAAATATATTTTAGAACTGAGTAAAAAAAGAAGTGTGTATTTTCGGTCTATTTTTGTGTACTTATAATTATGAGCTGTACTTCAAATACACTCAAATTAGAATGTGGTGTATTTCAAACGTCTTAGTTTTCGCTAAGGGTTGTGCCGCCGAGGTTTGCCCCCGGGCAAGGAGCTCGCGCTTGTAGCCTTTCCTGCGGTACATCATAAGGTGAAACAGAGTACAGAGCGAGTGCTTGTTCTGCGACAGG
>JAZHYW010038240.1:0-30549 GCA_037355805.1 Ixodes ricinus
AGTGAGAAAACAAGTTATCCAGGACAGAACATTTGCGCCAATGTTAAGACTGTTAAGTTTTAATAGCAGCAGCTTGTGTGAAACTTTATCGAATGCTTTGGAAAAGTCCAAAAAAATGCAGTCTACCTGGGACCCTCGGTCAAGCGCTAGGTGCAAATCATGGGTGAATGACAAAAGTTGCATTTCGCAAGAGAAGGATTTACGAAAGCCATGCTGAGCGGTGCTGAAGAAAACGTTAGATTATAAAAATTGAACTGGTTGTGAGTAGATGCTATGTTCTAGTATCTTGCATGGAATGCTAGTAAGTGAAATTGGTCGATAGTTATCTGGGCAATATTGCATTGCCTCTTGTGCCCAGCAGTTACGGAGTGACTCAAGAGAAGGTGCGCTGTGTCCAGCATGTTTCCCTGTATTGCCTATTTGCCTATTGCACCGCAGCTCAGAAAACTACAGACATGCAAGTTGCGCAAATGTGGCATGGAATAAAGTTACGTTCTAAACATCAACCCGTGTTTTCTTTTACGACAAGCCAGCATGATCATATTCTATGACGATCTACCGAGTCGTCGCTTGGTTATTTGGAAATCCACTGCCGGGATTGTGGTTGTGTAGCACATTTTGCAAAATTGTTCTGCAATAGGTAGGAGTCGAGACCCTCTGACAAGAGAAATAATGGAAGTGCAAAGAATACAGCATCTGAAGGACAAGTGTGTAAGTAGTTGTTCTATAGCACTGTCGACCAAAGAGCTCCAATTTCTATCTAAATGATAGCAGTAAGGCAGAGGGATGACTTGTAAGGGTTTCCTTTTTCCTTTCTTTCTTCTTTTTTCATTTTTCTTTCGTCTTTTCCTTTCCTTTGGGTTATCTTTCACCTTTTTTCCTTGTATTTCATGCTATTTCTTCTGCTTATCACGTTCATGGAAAGTCAGTCCAGACGTTGAAAAGAAGAATGAAGTAGTCGAATATGCCAGAGTTGTAAGTTTAGCGTGTGTGCTTGTCTTTCTGAGTATCTGGTGTGTGATTGTTTATCTGCGCTGTCACCATAGAATATGGTTAGGGTTCGAGTTTTCGGTTAAATAAAAACCGATAAAAGTATGCCGAATCCATTTTCGGAGATTCGGTTTTAACCGAAAAGGTCAGTTTGTAGAACATGGTTAAAAACGCGCACAAAGAGACGAGGACAAACAGGGAAGGAACACAGAACACAGACAAGCGCGCACTCACAACTCTAGTATATTAAGTAAAGAAAAGAAAGATGAAGCACAATATTTTACAGGGGACAACGGCACCAGGGGTAAACAGTTCAAGTCGCAGTCAAATGTTCAAGAAGGCAACTTCTTTTCGCTTAAAGCTACCGACGGCTGACTAACGCAGCGATCGGCCAGGCTTAAGATGGTGAACGCCTCGAGCACCTCGCGCGTTTGTTTTTCTTTAAAGCGGCCAATGATTGATGTATTTTCTAAAGATGGTGTGCACGTACAGGTCTTACAGTGCACCGAAAGGTGACCTCCTACAGTGGATGTTAAAGAAAGTTTAGTGCTCTCGTAGACGGTCATTCAGACACCGTCCCGTCTGTCCCACATAGCATCTTCCACATGAAAGAGGAATGCTATATACAACGCCCGAGGAACAGGTAACAAAAGGCCGCGCATGTTTTTTGTGGCACGTGTTTTTTGATACTTTTTCTGCTTTTTCACGAACCTTAGAACAAATTTGTCGCATTTTTTTAGGGGCTGATAGTACTACGGGCACACCATACCTACTTGCCACTTGTTTCAGATTATGTGATATTTTGTGTAGGTATGGCGAAACCACCACTCGGTTTTTGTCAACGGGGCGCCTAGTTTTTTCACTCCATTTTACATTCTTTACCAACAGTCCTATCATTTCAATTAAGACCTGATTCGAGAACCCTGAAGATTTTAGTCTTTCGATTTGCCCAAAAACTCCGGTGAATGGCATGGAAACATGACTTTTTTAGGGCTGAAGTGTTTTCAGTGTAAACCGATAAAAACCGATAAAAGTATGTCTAATTCGCTTTCTAAAATTCGGTTTTAATGAAAAATGGTCAGTTTTTTAGGGCCGCGTCGAGGTGGGTGGGGAAGTGAAAGGGGGGGGAGGCGCAGAGAGAGAGGCTTTGCAAGGTTCGACATTCTGTGAAGTCTTCGTGATTGCCCCTTTCCAAGGTTCAACATGCAACAAAAGAGGTCTGGATTGGCCTTCACGGGACATCTGTGTCCTTTCTGTAATCAGGCTTAGTGTGTCCAGTCAGAGCCACCCAGATTAGAGAAGGCCCTTTCACTCCTCCGGCCAAGCCCTCTGACGTCACTGCACCTTGCCCTGGCAAAACATCTCGAAACGGCTGGCTCATTCGTGCCGCTACTGCCACCTAGGCTACTTCGCAGTAAGCCTGACGCAGCATGCTTGCAGAAATATTGTGCAAACCCAGCGCCACCTAGGCGACTACGCAGTAGTTTTAACGCCACATGTCTCATCGCTTTGCCGCAAGTCTTTTCTTGCTTTTGGATAGGTGGCGCCAAAACAGGCATGTTTGTTTTGTGCAAGAAGAATAGCGTGGCGCCGGGAGTCGTCCGTTCTTGCCGCGTGATGTAGAATAGTTCACGCTACGCTTGCCGTATTCGTGCAAATATGAGGTCGCTGTTGCGTGCCAATTGTAAAGGAGGCTACGATAACGGGCCAAAGGTACGGCTATTCTCTTTTCCGAGCGACCCCGTACGAAGAACGCAATGGCAGCGTGCCGTGCGGCGAGACGACGTCGACGTGTTGACTCTGAAGGATCCAAAGGTAAGCAATGGCTTGTTTTTCTTTCCTTATGCATACCGGGCAGTTGTGCGCAGGGCAGTTGTTCAAAAGTAAGCGAGAAGGTTATAAATTACCCTGCACAATATGTTAAAAGTTAGCGGTCGTACCTTTTTGATTCATGCTTTGGCCCGTCTTTCCTTTGTTCGGCGTTATTGAAATTTTGAAATCGGCACCGATAGCGAATGCAGTTTGAGTACAAACAAATACTTGAATGTGCGTACGCCAATGCTTCAGCGGCAGAACAAATTCTTTTATGCACTAATACCAGACGATATAGACGTGGTTTTGGCAGCACAGTAGCCGATATTGCGCCAGGCCAATATTACACGTACGCACGTGCCACGATGCATTATTTGCTAACATTATTGTGTTTTGTGTTTGTGGTCGTATGTGCAGGTTTGTGAACGCCATTTCAAGCCTGAGCACCTGCGCACGATTTCAACGTACACGGATGGCGACGGACGAACAATAGAAGTACCAATGAAGTTAACTCGTATTACGGCTGACGCTGTTCCGGCTATCTTCCCTGATTGTCCAAGTTATCTCTCTTCTACAAAGCAGTCACGAGAAGAACCTGATGTGAAGCGGAGGCGCAGTGAAAGCGCACAACTTCACACAGCCATCCAGCAATCCACGGCAGCGTATGAGAAGGAAGAAGCAAACAACAAATTGGAAAATTTGGAAGACATTTCTTCGCATTTCTACCGTTTGCACAGCAAAAGCTTCTGGACGCATGTTTCCTGTGACAACTGCATCATATTTGCTCACCTTGAGCCTACAACGCAAGCACCAGAGCTCCTGGCATCAGTGACAGTGTCAGCTGATTTGTGTGTGCGTGTGTTTTGTAAAGATGTACAGCTGGCATCGAATGAAGAGCTTGATATTCCAGGACAAGTTTTCGATTTCCGTGTCTTGGAGACGCTCCTGGACAGTGTGCAGGACTACTGCACGAAACGAAGCCATCAAAAAGAGGACAAAGTGAGTGCAGTGCTCAAATTGATTGTTGCTCTACTCTATGACATTTCTGATGATGAATTGATGGAGCATGAAAGAGCTGATGCATTATTGTTCCTCAAAGAGCAGTTGAAACTGATGGGAAAGAAGAGCAATGCTTGCAGGTATACAGCGGAACTATTGGTTTTGTCGTCTCTGTTCCACACAATTTCGCCCCATGCATATAACTTTCTCCGAAGCAGTGGTAAGGTGCTCTTGCCACATAGTACAACAATTAAGTGAGTCTGTGCTGCTCAGGATGTGAGTCCATCAAAAGAGCAAACTGAAGAAGGTTTCTTAAGGTTCATGAAAAGGCGAGCAAGTTTGCTTAGTCCTCATGAAAGGAATGTTGTGCTGATGGTAGATGAAATACACCTCCAGCAATTTTTTGAGTATAAAGGTGGTCGTGTAACCGGGGCTGCTGCTAACTGTGCCGAGCCATCCAAAACAGCTCATGTGTTTATGGTGCAGTCATTGCTGTCGTCATACAAGGACGTGGCTCACATTCTTCCTGTTTCAAGGATAAGTGCTGAAGAACTGCATTGTGTTCTGCAAAGAGTGATCATGAACTTGGAAGATGCTGGTCTTCATGTAGTTGCCGTAATTACAGACAACAATTCTATTAACAGGAAAGTCATGTCAATGTTTGGCAAAAGTAATGAGCCGAGTATCGTGTACCCCCATCCAGCAAAACAGGAGCAGCCGTTGTTTCACATCGTCGACACTGTTCATTTGCTAAAGTGCATCCGGAATAATTGGTTGAATCAAAAGAATTGTGACAAATGCCTGTATTACCCTCCTTTTGAACGTGAACAACAGGGTGGGAAAATGCAAGGGGCTTCGTTCACTTCTCTGAAGAAGCTCTATGAGGCTGAACAAGACAGTGTTGTAAAAGTTTCGTATGGCCTCACTTACAAATCACTGAACCCCACCAACCTGGAGAGACAGAATGTTAGATTAGCTCTGAAAATATTCAGCAGCTTTGTCTCATCAGCTTTGAGACTCAAAGGCACTGAGCTCAAGTTAACTCTTCCCGAGGAAACGGCTGGATTTATCGACCTCATTTTAAGATGGTGGAACATTGTAAATGTCAAAACTCCACAAAAGGGAAGGAGACTGCGTGACCCCTGGCAAGAGCCAATAAGTGCAATGTGTTGCCAGCAACTAGAATTCTTAGACAAGTTTGTGACTTGGCTAGACAACTGGAAAAACGAAGGCTTGCAGACAGGTACACTAACAAGAGAAACACACTCGGCTCTGAGGCTTTCCACGTATGCATTGATAGAAGTGTCGCACTACTGCCTGGACGAACTGGGTTTCAAGTATGTTCTTCTGGGAAAGTTCCAAACTGATGCCCTTGAGGCAAGGTTTGGAAAGTACAGACGACTGTGCGGTTCTCATTACAACGTCTCGATAACACAGGTGTTTGAAGCGGAAACAAAAATCCGCATTCAAAGCACATTGCACTTGACAGATTTTCCCGAGTCTTCTAAACAAGAGAAGGAACCATGCGCGGAATTTCTGATTAAGAAGTATAAGGTTTCATTATCTGAGAGCGAAATAAAGAAACCACGAGAGGACATGCCTGCTCTAGTGTATATAGCCGGTTTCTGCGCACATGCTGCGCTCCGGCGTCACCCTTGTGATGACTGTTCCTCGCAGCTCACAATCAAAGAGAGAGAGCTCAAGCCGAGTGATCATGTTCTCATTGATGATATGAGCAGGGGAGGTCTGAAGTTTCCTGAGCCATGCGTTGTGCATGCAGTATTGTGCACAAAAATTGTTTTGGAGCAACTAACTGCCATGGAGTGTGAGCATCTATTTCACGCTGAAAGTAACCAGAGGCTGGTACTGCTAAGTATTATGAAGTTCCTTCTGGCTGATAGTGAAGACATTGATGTTTGTGCAAGCGGTCACTATCCAGACTTCGTGCGGGAAAATATCTTGAAGCCCGCCATCAACACATTGTTGAAAAACTATGCAGCTACCAGAAATGATGCCATCACCAGAAAGCAGGCGCATGCTAAACTGTCTAAGCAGAGAAAACTTCAGACGTTGAAATGAAGCTCTAAAATCAATCCCTGTAATGCAAGGCTACTGGTTATCACACTGATTGTATGCTTTGATGAATGTGCCAGTTGTAAATAGCAAGTGTAAGACATGTATGACTTTCAGGTTGACTGTATGTGTGAAATGTGTTTGTAAATATCTCGAAGACCTGTATTAAATTCCGTGCGTGTTTTGTAAATGAATGTTAAGTTCATTCTCCAACTGTGCCTGGCGGCGAGTGCCAAATGCGAATAAATGTTCTCTAGAACACTCCCAACTGCCTTTTCATGTGATCGTTCGTTTCACTGCCGTATTTCTCCAATAGCCAGAAACATCTGTTTTCAACTTCCCCGCATACTCAGACCTAACTCAATGGTTTACTAGTCGCACACTACTGGATAACTGTAATGAGCGCCCTCAGAAGTAACTCAAGTAGCTTTAAAGAAAAAGCGTACCGCGTCGGCTCGCGCGTTCCCGCTGCGCAAGCGGCGGAGCGGAGGGGCTTGGTGCGGTGACGTCACGGGGCGACTGTGGGGGCCTTTTCCTAATTAGGTGGCTCTGGTCCAGTTCCCGGTCCTAAAAAAATAAAAAGTTCAGAGGACATCGAGGAAAGCCTTTCTTAACAGCCTCTCTGAAACTTCCCTGTAATTAAAAACATAAATACAATGAATTTTTTTTTTGCCATTCCGCTGGTTTTTGTACGGTCATCACCTCAGACGGTCACGTCGTCAGAATGGGAAGGAAAAAGAAGCGCGCTGAAGATTATGCCCGCGAATTCCGCGATTTTGAGGTGTGCCCTGACAAAAGTTGTAGCGAAGACCACGCATGTATATGTGTCGTTATTCTTTGAGTGATCACAAATATCACAGCTACAAGGATTATCTGGTCCGGTGTCCGATGACATTTTTTTCATATTCACCGAAAAAAAACTGGTCAACGTTTTTGGGAATAAATATACACTGAAAAAAAAACCGAAACTTAATTTTTAAAATAAACACCAAAAAAAGTATGCCAAATTTCGAAAAAAAAAATAAATAAAAACGCGGAACTTTAAATTTGGTTCACCAACTCGCCCAAGCATCCATCCTATCAGCGTGATCAACATGTACAGCTGTAGAAGCAGGAGACGTAAGGATGTTAATAGATTACGAGCAGCAACAACAAAGATGCTTAACTAAAACATGTGCTTTTAACCTATTCACTACCAAAGCCGGCGAATCGCCGGGCATGCCGTTAGGTGGCATATTGCCAAAGCCTGCGATTCGCTGGGCTGGATATATTTCTGTTTTGAAGAGCCATTGATAGATGGCATGCTATGTAGACTTGGGGTAGTGTAGTTAGATACATTACCAACAGATGGCGAGGGCCGTTCTGTTCGCTGTGTTTGTTTGAGCTTGTTCTTTTGTGTGTCATCTTTCCCGCTCGATCGCTACCTGGTTGGAAAAGATGGCAGTGTCCAGTGTAAGGTGTGGCCTTTCTGACGAAGAAATCATAGATATCCTCTTCGACAGCGATGATGACGGGACGTCTGGTGAGGATAGTGAGTTTTCGGAGACTTTTGTCGATGACAGGAGCGATTCCGATAGCAGTTCCGAGTCCGAATCACGACAAGAGCGCACTGGTCGTGCAACGCCTAAGCGACTGAGGATGGAGTGCTTCAAGATCTTTGATACGAGGAAGAATCTGTGAGGGCCTCGTAATTTATAGACTTGAACGAATCACTTAAAGGGATGCTGAACCGAAATCTGGGTTCCACAAAACACGGCGGCAAAAGCGTGCAACGGGATGCTACAAACACAAAAGCATCACTCATACAGCAGCAATGACTCAAACGAATGACCATACTTTAAAAAAAAAAAAGGAGGCGCATTTGACAAATATGTTTACGTCTTGGTTCTCCAAGAAGGAGAGGGAACGACCTCGCCGTCCTCTGCACCTCGCGCCTTGAGGGGGCGAAGCGAAGAGAGGAGCAAACGATATCTTGAAGTCACGCGCCTCGTAGGCCTCGTTCAATCTCGATCTCTTTTTCCAAAATACGGCCGTCCATTCTAGATATCGCCTTATGAGTAGTGTTGTAGGGATCGTAGCGTCCCGCCTACAGCTCCCGCATTGTTTTCTGAAATCCAAATTTTGGTTCACCATCCCTTTAGGCATGTTGTCTTGTTTTCTGCACTGAGTTTTAGTGTAAAAGCTTTTTATACAAGCAAAACAGTCACGCTTAGTGTGGCTCCGCTTTTGGGAAAAAACATGCGATATGGATGGCCCGGCAGCGACGCGACGCGCACGTTAAGTGAATGGGTTAAATAGGGTGGCAAGCAAAATAAACCAATACAGCTCAGAAAGCGACAGACACAGAAAGTGCACAAATGTGGCATGTGATAAAGTTACGTCTAGACATCAACCCGTTTTTTCTTTTGCGACAAACCAGCATGATCTGTCAAGGTGTGTGTTTCCTAGTTGTCATGGACGCACTATCCAACTAGGCTGAGGTAGAGATAATGTCCTCACTTAGTTGGTCCGCAGTTATCAAAAAGCAGCGTAGAATGTTTGCCAGCTTCGAATAACGGATTTGGTAGTGTCCGATAATGGCACCGCTTTCTCAAGTGGGGAGATGTAAGCTTTTTTAAGTTAAGGGGGACACAGGCATGGAATCGCGAGTTTTTGGAGAAAAAAACGGCTTTTCTATGTTTTGTATGTTGAGGTTGAGCAACTAATAATGCACCATCTCCTAGAGTCTTATAGCCATATCTACAATATTTACGGAGAAATAAAACATTTCCGACGAGCCAACGACGCCAAATCAGACGTTTCGCGAATGTGAGAACTTGATGTTTACCATTTTCAAATCGCCAGAGCTCCACGCCAGTTAGGCCTAGACCGATCAATGTACCCTCACTGTAAAGGGCAGTTCTTCGCAGTTACGAAACGACAAGTCCCTTTGTTCGGGATGAAACACTACACGGGTGAGGACCACGTAGAAATCTAGCTTTTCACATGCACAGAAATCTCATTAGCCACGCTGATTGGGCAGACAATCGAAACTAGCAAGGGGATTGGCTTATAGCAAGTCACATGGGTTCGTATGCCTTGTTTATCGCTGCGCTCGCCATTGCCCGATGCTTGCTCGTGTATCGAAAGTGCACCAGGTTTCTCACTTGTTTTGCGACCGATGTCAACATGCCGACAACGAAACGGCACTCGATGGAGGCATTTCAAGCCCGCTCTTGCTCTGCAAAGCCGCAAGGCAGATCGGGCAGACGCCGCTCGCGCGAAGCTACTTAAGCTGCGCCGTCGTCTGAGGCCTCTTCAGTGCAAAGTGGATCACCACCGCTGCCACCTGGACAATCGCTTCCGATCGGATAGCTTCAGCAATAGAGCCTGGATCGTTGGCCTCGGAAGAAGATGAACTTCGGGAAGAAGCAAAGGAGCTCATGGCGATCGAGCGAAAGATCTTGCTGCTTACGGAAAAGGACCCCGACGATGTCGCAAGAGAAGAGGCAGAGGCTGCCGTCACCGCGGATCTTCTAAATGGGGATCGCTTCGTTGATGTGTGCGTGATCAAAAACTTCATAAGCGGTCTTCTGTGCCCAACATGCTACAAAGCAGACCTCAAGCTTGTGGAGCGAAACAAAGGAGCGCACCTCCGGTTCGTTGTGGTCTGCCCGCATTGTGGGGACATCGCGGACTCGCCACACTCGTCAACAATCGAGGACTCGAAACAAAATGAGCTTGCCGCACGCATTGTCCTCAGTTCTCGGGATTGTGGTATCGGCCACACTAAACTGACAAACTTTTTCGCGCATATGAATATGCCGCGACCGATGCACCTCAAATCACGTTAAGAGCTCACCGTCAAAGTTCATGACGTGTCGCATGTTGGCGGCCACGGCCTGTATGAAGCAAGCAGCCCAAGTGGTGCAGACCACTTCCGGCGCAGCAAACAGTGAAGATTTGCTAGACGTGTGCACGCACCTTCGACGGAATGTGGCATAAGTGCGGACATAAGTAGCATTTCGGTGTCGGCGCGGTGACAGAGATCGGAGACTGAACTTGTGCGTGACTTTGCTGTAATCAGCAATTTCTGCTATGGGTGTACACTTGGCCCAAGAGAGGACTCTGACGAGTACGAGGCATGGCTTGAAAAGCATCAGCTGACATGCCAGAAAAACTTTGGGGACTCAGCAAATGCCATGGTGGTGCAGACTGCAATCAAGATCTTCAGTCGCTCCATCGCTCAACACAGCCTGCAGTACACAAGAATGCTCTGCGAAGGTGACAGCAAGTCATATACCAGCGTTGCTGCCCTGGACCTTTATGACACACAGATCCAGAAGGTGGACTGTGTGAATCATGTGGCCAAACGTATGTACTCTGCCCTGGATACCCTAAAGAAATCGATGAAAGGGCTGAAGGCAGGGGCCAACTCACCAACATCGTTATGAACAGACTTACGAACTACGATGCATGTGTACTCAAGGACAATGCTCCAGACATCCGGTGTATGCAACGAGGAGTGATGGCAACTTTCATACACTCATACTCAATCGACGGGGAACCAAGGCACGTAGCATGCCCAAAGGCGCAACTGTCGTGGTTTCATTTCAACCACCATCTAGCCCTGAAGGCAGCGGGGAAGCCATCTCAGTCAAAGTCTCACCGTCCAGCCTTTTCAAGAGAGGTGGCTAAGCAGCTTGTGCCTGTCTACAACCGGCTCGCACACAAGGACCTGCTGCTAAGGTGTTCTCGAATGAAAATGCAGAATGCAAATGAATCCTTCAACACCTTGATTTGGAAGCGCTGGCTGAAGACCGAGTTTACGTCTCAAAAACAGTGGAGACTTCAGTTGCACTGGCACTGCTGGAATTTAACCTGGGGCCCAAGGGCTTCGAGAAGGTTCTCACAGAGCTCAACGTATGGCCGGGGAGCCAACAAGAGCAGCACTCCTCCGAGGGCACTCGAGCCAAGATCAGCAAGGCACAACTGAAGGTGCAGGGGCCTTCCAAACAGGCCCAGAAGTGCAGGAAGATGGAGGCCTGGCCATCACCAAGGTGCAGCAGAACCTGGCAGCGGAAGGCACCACCTACGCTCCTGGCGCCTTCTGCTTCTGCTACTACTACCTTCTGCTTCTACTACTACTACCTTATGTACAGTTGAAGTTGCTTTTGACTCGAACACATTGAAAGTATCTCGAGTTTCGTTTATTGCTCTGTACAAAAAATTGCCGCCCCCCCCCCCGCGGCTTTTGGAAGTTTTGTGGTTTTGTTTGCAGCTCTTAGGCCGGGTCAGCCTGACCACCCCTGTTCTAAAGCAATCTTTAGTGAGACTCAAATCTTTATTGACGTAAATAATAATTTTCTCCCGATTGGCACCTTTAATCTAAGAGTGTAGTTTGCCCCTGCAATACATTCGATGATACACTTCAAATTATCACTCACTCATTGCGGATG
Organism: Ixodes ricinus; assembly: GCA_037355805.1. Taxonomy (NCBI): domain Eukaryota; kingdom Metazoa; phylum Arthropoda; class Arachnida; order Ixodida; family Ixodidae; genus Ixodes; species Ixodes ricinus. Next base: position 11,313 of record JAZHYW010038240.1, read on the forward strand.
CGGATATCCGGGCCCGCGAATATCCGCATCCGCAGCCCCTGGCATCTGCATCAAATCCGCAATCCGCCAAATCTGATTCATTTTTATCCGAATCCGCCAGTTTACTGCAGATATCCACGGATATGCAGGGCTCTACTTACTACCAAGGCCAAGTTGTATGGGTCAAAAACGGTTTTTCAAATGTTTGTCTCCAGAGTAAGGTGTTCATATTAACGAGGTCCATATTAACTAAACAATGACTGCATACCTGCCAACCTGTGGACTTTAGAATTCGTAAAACTCCCACGGCCGCGGAGTGGGGGGGGGGGGGAGTAGTAAGAGGCAGGCACTTTCAGGCCAAACGCTTACATCAAAGGTGCACGTGCGACAGAATTCAAACTTCTCCCACTTCTTGGACGGCACGAAGCACGGGAATTCCAACGTGTAGGATTTCAGGAACACCTGAAAGTACCTCTTTTGAGGTTTGGAGTTCACCATTGCGCCGCAAAGCCACCGCGACTAGGGGAATGCTATGATTATACGTGCAACAAACACAGACACCGCGCTGCTTGCCACGAAATGGGCCGAAACAGCGAGGCCCAACAGGCACAACACGCCAAACCAAAGTGCACCGTCGGGCACATGAACAAAGGCTTTGGGCTTTGGATTGGTTTTGGATCCGTGGCCACCGGATAGACGGATAGTAAAACCACGACGCTGCCGCCGACGGTACCTATCGCCCTCTTTGGCGGTGCAAAGTAACGCCACCAGCAATTTTACAAAAAATATATAAATATTTTTTAAAAACATATTTTACATTTTTTTTTTTGTAAAATTTGAAGCAAGATTTGTAAAATCATAAAATTAGTCCTAATTCGTACATTTTATGAAAAATTCGGAACAGTTGGCAGGTATGTGACTGTATGCCAACGTGACTTCTGTGGGACCACATGTAATACCAGAATGCAGGGGTGGTATGGATGACATCCCAACGATTCTCCTCCAATGATAGATCTGCTGATCAGTGATTTGTGGCAGCAAAACAATGTTGGGTCTCTAGACCATCTTCCACCCGCTTTGGGCTCTCGTGAACCCAAAGTTCATCCTCGTTGTGTACGCGTACGTGAAATAGAATGCATCATTATCCCGAGGAGAACCTGTAACCAAAGCAAAGCTCGGACGATCACTTACTACTGTCAGGTGTTTTCAGACGAGGTGTGCTTGCCCTCGCAGTTGTGCTGCAGAAGACCTACCGGTCGTCGGAGACAATCCTCCCTGCAAGGGAGAACAGCAGATCTCGTTAGAAACATAACAGCATTCTAAAACAATGACGTCGTGAATCTCGGAACAAGCCAAACAACTACCGTAAAATTCCGAGCAAGCGCCGCTTACCCGTGCAAGAGCCCCCCCCCCCAACTTCAGTGCTAATTTCACATTTCTGCGCCGTTCCGGGAAAGCACCCCCCTCCCGCTCCGCACCAGTATCACGCGCCGCGCTGACGCGCGCCCAGGCAACACTGGCCTGCGAAGTTCAGTCCAAGAATCCAATCCAATCCAATCCTACTTCGCAGCCCGATCAGCCCCGGTCACTACGCGCCATTGTCGCTTTGTTTTGGGGGTGTCAGGTCGGCTATGCATTCTTACACAGTGGCAAAAGAAAGTCGTGGTCGTTCCAATGTCATTGTGAAACGGGAAAGACGTGCCATCAGACGGTCCTCGACACATCCAAGCTCGACCGCGACAATGGGAATGGGACAAGAATTTTCACAATTTGCTACAGTCAAACCACGGGAAAGCCAAAGTTCGACGAAAGCTACAGTAACGGCGCGCCGGTGTTCAGTGAATACGTGGACGACGCGCTCTTTGAATACCTGGAGCGCGAAAGAAGTGCAGTATGGGCCATTAGCAACCCAGCTTCTTTCTGAAGAGGCTGTCAAAATAGCCAACGGCATGCAGTTGGGAAACATCGCGGAATGCTGCGAACTTTCTTTTGCGGCCGACTCTGAGGAGTCTTTTAATGGTTTTGAAAGTAATTAACACAGCAGTGACAAATCTTTGGCCTAATAAAGTCTGTTCTCAGAGATAAATAAAATATTAAATCTGTGTGCATCTGCATCTTTTTTTTTTCTTTTTCTGGCGAAAACATTTTGTTGTCGCCATTTTGAACTTTGGTGCCGTTCCGGGATAGCGCCCCCACTTTGCAGACATTTTTGACATACGTGCAGGGGGCGCTTGCTCGGAATTTTACGGTACATCTGAAGCCATAACATCAAGCATGAGACAGCACCAACGAAAACAGGTAAACAAGAGCTGTCTGTCTTAAAGGAATAAAATTTTCATGGTTGCCGACTTCCTAAAATATTGGCTCACGATATCAATGACATATTGAACTGGTAGCGAATAATAGTACAAAATATTTTTTGGGGAAATTTAGATATATTTTTTTAAACTGATCCTTTTTACCTGAAAGGTTTTACTGGCAACGCGGGAAAAGTTGTGACATAAGACTGGTGTAAACACTTAAGATCGGTGAGCACAGGCAGGGTAAGACTGGAAAGAAGAAAACCGCATGGTTCTGGCCCAAAGTCTGAACCCTGTCTCCCAGTGGGCCCTGTGCTGGCGTAACGCCAAAATAAAGACTGGCCAGAGGAAAATTGGAGACTCCCTTGCCAGGGGAGAAAATGGCGAGTTGTTGGAACCGAGCGCTGTCTTTGGCGGTGTATGGGCGACTCAGGCCAGGCACCGGACTGGATCCCAGTCCGGTGCCTGGCAGTTTTTTAAAAATCTAACATTGCCTGCCATCACATTCACGTTGAGAAGTAGTCCTAGCCTTTTCCTCTCTATTGCAGTCTTCTGTAGTTTCAACTTCTTACAAAATATATTAAAATATATTTATTTCTTTTTGTGGTGGAAGACTCATGTGACACACCTATGATAACATTTGTACGCTGCTTTTCTCTTTCGTGCATATTTTGAAGCATCTTCACAGCTTGTGCACAAAAGCTTTTGTTCTTCATATTGTCCTATTGCAAGCAAATTGGAGCATGCATATACTTCAGAATATGTGGAATTAAACTATCAAGATTTGGTTAAAATATACTAAAATTACAGAGAAGATGCAAGCCAGCTGGTGAACTTTCAAGATTGTAAAACCTGAGACGCAGAAGAAAAAACTGGGACAACACAGACACAAATCCGTGTCTGTGTTGTCCCTTTTTTTTATTTTTTGTCCTATGTCTTGGGTTTGACAATGTTGAATGTTACACTATATATTTTTACATCTATGAAAAATTTAAGAAACTTTCGTTAGCCCTTTCAAAATAGGGATTTTGTGATTTTCAATTTTTTCTAAAAGAAAAATAGGTCTCACAAATATTATTTTTGTTGTTCATCACACTCAATGGTTTAAAAGGAGAATGCTTATATTATTAGGCTCTTTTAGGTGTGTTGCCATGCCCCACGTGTGCACAAAAACATGTTTTTTTTCTGCATTCAGTGCATTGCATCCAGAGCATAAGAAATACGCTATTTCAAAACTAACACGAGATTTATAAAAAGGAGAACAGGCACTATAAACTGCGAAAATTTCATTCACTTTTTGTGAATAATAAAAAAAAAAAGGCTGCCCAGGCACATGTCTTACTAAGTCAAAGTTTGCTGCCCTTCCTATCAACAGCTACACAGGAACTACCTTGACTACCGTATCTATAAGAACATAGACCCGCACTTCTTTCTCTTTCTTGGTACAGCTTTTTCAAATTAAAGGTCAACCTAGAGTCAAGACTAAAGAAGGTAGACCTGTAATAGTACAGAACATAATTTTTGAGCTTGTCACACAACCCAGGAGCTCCTGCATGTCAGCCGCTGCTCCTAACACTAGTAGGGTGCAAAGCGGTGAAGCTTGACATGTCCGCTGGTGACGCAAGCGCTATGGTACACTGTAACCCCATGCATTTTCCACTAAGTATAGCAGCAAATGTACATCTCGTGACCTATGCACCAATTGAGTTCAGCTAAATTTAGTGGAAAATTAACATCTCGTGACCTATGCACCAATTGAGTTTCCCAGCTAAATTTGGCAGGAAAATTTAATTCATAAAATAAAGTGTTAACTCAAAATGTTCTGTCGTTGTACTATGCAGAGTGAGCTGCGTCGTAAGTCTCATGACAAATGCTATCGCAATTCATAGACAACCAACAATAGAGTTCTCTGCAGCCATTTTTCTTAAGTTCTTGTTTTCTAGTATGTCTACAGTGATGGAAGCAGCATTTGACCATTTGTAGCAAGTTCTGTAGCAGGCAAAACATTGGTGTGGAGCAGTCACTGACCCTTTTGGAGCAATGCCAACATCTGTGAGTAGCACATCACTCGAAAATGAACAAGTGATTGCATTGCTAAATGAGTTCATCTTTGATAATCACTGAGGATCCCTCTTTGATACTGGAGCATATAACTTATCACCTTTTGTAATAAGAATAGATAAGGTGCCTAAAGGAACGCAGAGCATTCTTTTTAGAAATAAGGTTCTCAGTTGGAGAAGGTACCATTTACAATGAATACTAAGAATTGATTAAAGCTTCTCTCCCCCGCCCTTTTAGAGCCGGTAGTTTATTTTGCCTGTATACACAAGTTCCGTAAAATGCCTGCCAAAACCAGATCATCTATCAACAAAAATGCATTACCCAAGTGTTATGAACCTACCGAACTTAAAAGGCCCTGCAATGGCTTTTTTACTAATTTTTAATTTGCACCAAACCTGAGCGCACTGAACGTAGTAACTTAATGACACTTTTCTTTTCTCGAATTTCGATTTATTTTAGAAGTTATAGGCAAATTAAAATTACAAAAACAAGCAAAAAATAACCTCCTTCATGACGTCCTTGGTTGCTTGAGTGGCCGTGAACTAGACGAGGGGTGGTGAGCTGAGCGAGCGCTCACGGCTGCCGTACTCCGTGTCGACGGCGCGAGAGGGCGCCACTAAAGCGTGTTCTGGATAGGCTGTATGTAGCGGGCAGCTAGAGCGGCTCTCATTGCATTTGCTGCGCGATTAAACACAAATTCGGCATGACACTTCATTGGCCACAAACGACAGCAAACACGGGGTAAAGATCAGTTCAGAATGGGAGCCACTTCGCGCTGCCATACCGCGAAACGGCCAAACCGCAAGACAAAGCTGCTCACCGAAGGCCTTGGGAACGCTCAGAGCCGGCCGGGTCCTTCGGTCCCGACGGCCGCAGCGCCGCCGCGTACATCCGGGACCTTTCCGTGTCGGCGCCTGATCCCACTACTCCTTTCTAGTAGGCGCCGCCTTTTCCACCGATTGGTGGCGGGTATGTCGACGGATCATTTCTTGTTTCCGTACTTTATAAACTGCATTTGTTTCTTTTCTGATCTCAAATACTGAACAAAAACTACTTTTATAAATAATTGAAACGGTTCGCGCCACTTATATTTTGTATTTCGACTAAAAAGAAGCTTTTAGCGGCTCTGACCAGTAGTAAGCCCAGGACCTAAGACGTCACATTACGCGCGCTTTCGGTACCGCGGGTCGCCCCCGTCGGTGGAGGAGGTTTCCGCGTCGTCCGGTTAAAATATGGCGCACTGATATTTAATGACTCTCTCCGTGCCCGTTGGCTTGTCCGAGGCCCCAAGAGACGTGGAAACACGCAAAAATGGTAGGCGGCCTAATTATGATTGCCAGGGCCCCCTTTAAGACTTTACTATTATGAACTGCCAAAACCACCACCCCCAAATATTATGAAAAATTACACTGGTGCAAGTGGAACTGCCCCTTAGCGACACTGGAACCAGGGTTGAAAACTAAGTTTGCTGTTCTTCGATTGGCAGCTGCATGGGGAACAACCTTGACTACCATTTATTCAAATATAAACACAGTGGCGTCGCGAGGGTTAGCGGCACCCGGGGTGGTAGCCCGCCGCGACACCCCCCCCCCTTTCCGCTCTCGCGTGGCCCGCCACCACTCTCCCCCCCCCCCTCCCCCACTATCGCATGGCCCGCCACGCTCCCCCCCGCGGTGCGCCGCGACACCCCCTGAGCGCTGCACCCAGGAAGGTCACCCCCGCCCCCCCCCTTGTGACGCCACTGTATACACTTAACTTTTTTTCTCTCGGTACAGATTCTTAAAATTAGAGATCAACCTACCATTAAGACAAAAGAATGTACCGTAAAATATTGAGCAAGTGCCCACTCAAAATTTAGAAATAATCGCAACAAAACAAATGGGGGATGGGCACTTGCCTGGTCATCAATTTTACATATGAATGTACTGTGCATATTTTCTTAGATCTTTCAAATTTGGGAATGGGCACTTAGCGTGGAATGGGCGGATGCGTGGTATTCTACAGCAGATCTGGAATAATACTGAGCATAAATACTGAGTCTATCGTGCTAATCCAGGTCCCCACCCATGTCAGCAACTGCACCCAGCACTCCAGAGCGAAGCGGTGAAGCTCGACACAGGCACGCTGGTGAAAGGTGGCACAGAAGCATCTGGAAGAAACAATAATTAAGGGATCTCATCAGGAGTACAAGGCACTGGTTCTGTCTTATCACAGTAGACGCCACCCTACAATTTGGCAATGTTTTCTCGCAACTTTTAGCTCCTTACATCGCCGACAATGTCTGGAAATTTAGACGATGTCGACGATCACTCCACCAGAGCATCAACCAACCAGCGCAGTTGAAGAGCAATCTCAACACTTCATTTCACTTTAATTCAAAGTGCAGCCGCTGCTACGAGCCAATGGAACCAACCAGAGTCAAAGCGCGACATTGTGGCATTCGTCTACCTTCACATCCGTGGTCTTTCATCGACTAACGAATAAAGTGCAGCAAATGTCCCATGAGTTGCACTTTTAGTATGTGTCTATGCTTGTATGAGTTCGAGCCTTGGACGATACTCTGACCTAAGATAAAACAAACTATACAGTGAGTAGAGACGCTCTGAAATGCATATTTGTATACTTTTCCTTTCCTCCTACTTCCCAATATTAATCTTTTGTTGCTTTGCCCATCTTGGCGCAGGTGCGGCGTAATTCTTAGCAAAAATGGCACTTAAACGCAGGATGTAGCAGACTGTCGTTCATGACGCAATTTGGCGCAAATGGTGCAGCACTTCCATCACTGCGTATATCTGCTGTTTCATTACAAAATAGTAGGTGTGCTTTGTCAGAAAGTTTCATTTTGTCGATTAATTATATAGTACTGCGAACTCAACGTAACGGGTCTTTTGCACAATTGCTAGGTGCCACCTATCGGCAAACCGGAAAGCGTTTTTCTTAATGTCTTCTAAGATCTTTAGCCAGCTATTATGCAAGTATTGGCTACTGCAAACGAAGGAAGAACAAAATTATGCAGTGTTACAGCTGAAACCCTGGGTAGCCCTCGGCTCCACACCGTTACCAGGTGCCGATACAGCCCTGTAGGTAAGACCAAAAATGGGGGACGGCCGCGCCTGCTAGTACTGCGCACTGCTAACCCCAGAAAAGGCCCATTACTTGCATTTGCATGTTGCCGCCTGTACACCAAGAAGGGCGAGGGCATTGCTGGCAATTAGGCAGTTTGCTTCGTTAAATAAATCCTGATATACACAAGCTTTAAACAAAGGGCGTTTTTGATCCACAAGTCTTTCGACCATAGGTACCCCCTCCACAATAATCGAATCAGTTCCTTTAACGGTCATGAGTAAATAGGCAGTTTTGACAGAGTGTTGTCGCACAGAGAGGCACTGCTACCGTGAGCGCCAGCTGCGAGTTCGAAGCATGCTCCTCAGCACGGCCGGTTTCAGCAGGGCATTACCACTGTGTACTGTGGCCCCGATACAGTGACAGGTGTGCACTCAGGAGCATGCTGCAAAGCCACAGCACGAGCTCTCGGTATTAATGCCGCTCCGTAGGGCAACCCTATGCTAAAACCGTCCAATATCTGCACGATGGACGACGGTAAGGCATCTCCATATGCCATGCAAACCCAGTAACAATGGCACATGATTTTCATTTGCCACTGCAAAAGACCTAATGCCATGCAAGTTTAGGGGACAATTGACTTCAAGGACATTTTAAAAAAAATATAAGAAACCCTGTTCTAATTGATTAAGAATTTACTTTTCCCCCCATTCGTGTTTTCGCCAATAAAACACCCGCATGCAGCTCAGGAACTCTGTTGCCCAATCGTGGGAAATTTCCAATCTTGTGGGGAAAAAGATTAACATAGTTCACATGCATGTAAAATATGGGAGATATGCAACTTATTTTACACCTATTCAAATTCACTTTTCCTTTGTCCTTCGGAGCTATGTTTATGAGAAAAGAAGTCTCAATTAGGCAACACAGCACAGAAATTTCAAGTATGGCATCAGGATTCACAATTCGCAAAGGAAGTTCTAAAATGTTGCCCGACCATTTGGACGAACAGACGCGTCTTACCGACCAGTAATCGTGATTCGAAGGAGGCCGCTTGTCGACAGCTGAACGCCTAATACCCATAAAGAGGCGCATTTCACAGGTTGAGGCCAGAATGAAGCCGGTCCTGGTTACGACAACCACAGAAGACAAAGGAATGCAGGCCTCCGGTGTTTCTGTAGCACGCATCTGGCACTGACATTTGGTCTTTCTGCTGTCACCAGCATATTGGGGGTGCAAATAACTATTACAGGGGTGGAACTCATGAAATGTACTTGGGAGCAGCCACGGGAGCAGCTGAAACAGATGTTTTGGAGCAGGTTGGGAGCAGCTAAAACTACACTCTGGAGCAGGCTAGGCGCACCTCAAATCAGTTTTAATTGTACTTCAGCTTGCGTCTTAGACGAGCACGGGAGCAACTTCAATTGTGCTTAGCAGCACAGATGCATATGAGTGGTTAAAAACCTAGGTAGATGCGATAACAGTGTAACAGATGCGAAAACTTGGCCTTAAGGCCCGTTCACACTCTTGCGACCGAGTTCGACCGAGAGAGACCAGACCGGTTTTTAAGCCTCTTGCGATCTCTTAGGACCAGCTCCGCTGCAGCCGAGCTGGTCCTAAGAGATCGCAAGAGGCTTAAAAACCGGTCTGGTCTCTCTCGGTCAAACTCGATCGCAAGAGTGTGAACGAGCCTTTAGTGAGAACCGAAAAGCAAGTACCATATGTTTCTGAAGATAGTGTCCTTGATATTTTCTGAGTGGCTGTCAGCTGCTCAAAATGCAAACCAGCACTGCTTATGGCACAACCCACACGTGCTCGATATAGTAATTAAATGTGCGAAACCATGTGACGTACGTAAGCAACGGACGCGTGCAGTTGCGCGGAGGAACAGAACAACAAATTTCGAGTTTATACTACTGTGCAACTCAATATCGAAGCAGCAGACTACGATTAACGGAGTTATCTTATTCTAAGCGATAAGCCAGGAGCAAGAGTTAAAGTACGCCGAACAGATCTACCGCTCGCCTGAGAGCTGCTGGCCAGCAAGGTTTCGGATCGGACCGCGTTTCAGTTCAATCAAATTACGATTTATCTTGCAGGAATGCGGTTCCAACTTCTAATGATGAAGCACTAAAAGGAATCTTTTGCTAATGCGTTTTCGACTGGCTGACTTCCAGAGCCCGGGCCGCAGAGCCTCAGGCAATCTGGCGGCTTAAAGGGAAGGTCGGGGAGCTTCTTGAAAAAAATGAGTTAGAAGTGAGATTCTAGTGTATTTTTACCCCGTGAACCCGAATACCCAAACCTTTTGCTGCGCAAGTAGTGTGAAACGCGAGAAAGCGAGAAAGAGAGTGGGACTGTCCGTGGCGTCATCGAACGGATCTTTTGGCTGCCAAGGCTAGGGAGGCGGGAGCTTCGGCCCTATTTTAGAAGTTGCTCTTATGGCTCTCCATTTTGATCGCATTGAAAATATAATTGTGATATCTGTTATTCTAAAGGCCCGATGGAGGGCTGGGCTCAAGCGTTTTTCTCAAATGCAGAAGTGCCCCATCTCCGTTTAAAGACTCAACCTCACGGTCGGCTGACTTGCTTGGCGTTTATGGTTGAAGAATAAGAATCCAGTCCGCAGGTTGCGTAGCACTTAGAATCCGGCCCCGGGGTTTTTCGCTCCGCTTCCGACTTGAGATACAAAGGAGAAATAAACGGAACAAAAAATTGCAAGACCGACCAGGCTAAATGCGTTCATTGTTGCCAATTGAGTCGATAATAACCGAAACCAAGACAAAATATAATTTTTTTTGGCGCACGTTGTGCGATTTGGAGCATAATGGCGCGAGGTATTGGCTGTGGCGCAGTTTCCGCTAAATGGCGCAGGATGGCGCAGACAAATTCATCTGGCAAAAAGGCGCAAATGGCACAGCCGTTCCACCCTGTATTATCGTTAAGTTTTGTAATAAACATTATTAAAAAAAAACACGACAAACAGAAATTACGTGCAAGACTCACGGGGCAGTTCTCGCAACGTTCAGAAAAGCATGTCGTCCTATCATGCGTCTAGTATATTATATCCTCCCATTATCACCCTCACTGGACGCAGCACCACGTCCGGTACTTTTATATTGGTGTTTGCAGGCCAACCATTACGGGCCTTCGGCATTTCTGCGAACTCCCGGACTGGGTCCCTATCGTTTCGATCAAATACAGTGCCAAAAGTGCCGCCCAACGGCACTGCTGTGGAGCGTTCAAGCGCCGTCCGACGGCAGTTTATGTTCGCATTCGAGTGCCGTCCTACAGAGCAAACGCTGTCCTTTATTGAAGAATATCTTCCTGCTGACGGCAGTTTACTTATTGAGCGAAATTACTATGGCCACTTTCGCTGTACTTTTCTGGGTTAAAAGTACTACTCATGTGTATACTCATATTCCATAAGACTTTCTTCATAACAAATATTATCTTAAAACCAAAGAATGACATCCCCGACTCGTTTCTGTAGCATAACGCATTGGATGCCTAGCTTAGTAATATGGTCTCACAAATATTTAGGTTAAATAGACGTGCCCTACAAAAAAAATGTTTTGTTCTTCGTGATTTTGTAGAGGTTGCTGCCGCCACTGGAGAACGTGAGATTACTCAATTTTATTTTGAATCACAATCGCTACATTCTTGAGAGTGCCACTTCGGCAAACCTGAGAAGATCGCGCAGGCATAAACATAGCATAAGAAAGCATGCTGCTCACTCCTGTAGCATTTGTCTCGCTCACGCTTTATGTTAAAACAACTTGTCGGCGAGCGGCTGATGGAACCATGTCAGAATAAGGGTGACTTCTGATTGACACTTTCTGACGGCAATTGAAGGCGCGATGGAGTGCCGTCAGACGGCACTCTAGACACAACCTTCGTGGACAAGTTTTCATCGACACTCGTTACGCGAATTGCATGCTGTAGGGACATTTCGTCACGCGTGTATCACTGGGATGACCCGTACACGCCGCTTCGCAGCGAGTCTCATGCAGCTTATTACTGAAAAAAGCTAATCTGAGCTGTCGATGAAGCAATCTGTCGGTGAAACATCGCGTGTCGATGAAACGCCGTTCGATGAACCGATTGCCACCGCTCCCGACTCTCCTGAGACAAATAATTGAAAATGAAAGTCCAAAACACGCAATTACTATACCATACTCTTCCAAGCCTCCAGCGCCGTAAGCCATGTGTCCGTGCCTTCCATGCGCCGTGTTGTTCACATTCCTCTTCTTATAAATGTTGACATTAAGTTAAGATGCCTAGAAAAACATCAGCGATAACAAAATATGCCCAACGAACAACACGCCCGTAGTCCATGCCGCCAGCACGCACAAAACTAAACTTGGATTGGCTTGGATCGGATCAGCAGGGAACGCGAATTGGAAAACCCTGGGAGTTCGCAGCGCCATTTGACTCCCCTGGTATCAGGTGGCTGTAATAAAATCAACAAGGCGGCACAGCGAAACCAAAACTGAAACTGCACGGCAGCGCCATTGTGTTTGGATGATGGCAATAGTTTGCACCACCTAGATTAAAAAAAAAAAAAAATTATTAGCGAGTTTGTTTTACACGCACTGGTACATTGACTGGCACCGTTCGAGTTCTCTCTCCAGGCTTCCTTTCTTTTCAACACTTCTCTCTCTCTCCTGAGTTCTCTCCCAGGATGCATCGCACTCGCAGGGTGTTGCACGGAGAACTGGACTGAAACGAACTCGCCAAACGCACCGAGTGCAGAAGACTGATGCTGCCGCCATCTATGTTGTAGAAAATTTACCGACCTCAAACCGAAACTAGCGCCTTTCTGTTCGGAGTGATGGGTGGGAATGCGAGAGTGCAGTTGCTACCAACGTTTATCTGCAAACGTTGGTCGCTGCAACCTGTAGTTTATAGTTGCGATGACTTCCAGCAACTCGGCTGTCGTAGAGATAGTTACAGACGGCGTGAATTTCCGCAACCAGCTGTCTACAAAGCAGCTGGTTGCGATCTTTCAATTCTTATAACCGTTTACACTGAAGAAAACTGATGATGCTGTCCGAGCAGAAGCTTGATTCGTTTGAGCATGGTATTATGCGTGAACCACTGGAAGGGTACGGCTTAAAACTAGTCTGTCGGAATATCCAGCAAAACCTTTCGTGGGACTTTCGATTTCGATCGTCATTACAGATGGATCAGATATTAGCCTTGGTGAGGTCGTCGAGAACGAGAGCTTTCTCGAACAAAATACGACAGGGCAAGTTAGCTGACGTAGGTAAATAATAAACATGATGATGTTGCCCAAGCCTCGGGTAAAGTCACTGTGTTTCGCTTTCTCTGATGCTTATTGGGCAGTCAGGGGTTTCTGCTGGGGGAGTTTTGTCGACAAATGTTGAATTTTTCACCCGCACACGGATGGTGATAAACATATCTCAGGGGCCGCTGATGCGTTTGTTCTGAGAATTTCTTTACACACTGGTATATTTCAGCGTCTGTACAGCAACAGATCGACTCAGACCCTCCAAATAAAGCACCGTTTGTCAATTTCTTCCTTCATGAAATAGCAGGCGCTCACAATTCAAGCTCGCGTTTGATTCCGTTGCCCGCGGGAAGCGATTTCTATCGAAAAATATCCTCTTTTCCTTTCGGTTCCGCGACACATCGCAGCAGACGAACCTTTGTCGTCCGCTCCCGCTCCTCGCCGGCCTCGCCAGAGCGACGGCATGACGGGATTGCATTTTGCCGCACTCTACGATTTTCTCGGTGCAGCGAGTGCATGCACGCGTGGGGTGCCGCCGCTGAAACGAACTCGGAGAGTGCAACCACTCGTGGAGTGCCGGCCGAAACGAACTCGCTTGTACGCCGCGAGTGGGCACGCGTGGACACGAGTGTCGTGAAACGAACTCGCTATGAAAGTTCGGGTTCAATTATTTCTAATATTTTACTTGAGGTTCGATAAAGTCGAAGATTTCGAACTTTCATAACTTGAAATTCGAGAGATTCGAATGTTTCAAATTTCTTTGGATCAGAAAATCAAAAAATTCCAACTTTGCGAATTTTTTAGACATTAAGGTCGATAAATTCGAAGATTTCGAATTTCTTTCTACATAAAGTTCGAAAAGGTCGAAGATTTCGATTCTCTTTTAAGGCTAAATTAAAAAAGAAAAACGAAAGAACTTTGAAGGTTTTGAATTTCTTTCAAGTCCAAGTGCGGAAAGTTGGAAGTCCGGTATTCATGTTCCTCCACCGTTTCATTTTCAAATAACGTTTTCACGCGCCTCACTGGTTTTCACGAAATCAGGTTTAGAGAAGTTCGGGTGTAATATTTAGACTGTGCGAAGTTGGTCAGGCAATTAAATGATACGACGAGTGTCCCGGATGTACTGGAATATTTGCCAGTGCAGAGTGACGTGTGACCATAGATCAGTAATTGTGACCGCGAGCCCGGGGAGGTCTTTAACGTGCATCACGCAGTAATGATCACATGAACCAGTGGCGGATCCAAGGGGGGGGGAGGCGATGGGGGCAGCTGGCCCCCCAAAACCAAGTCGACCCCCCCCCCTCCCCCTTCTCGGAGGGCAATTTGACATGGGTGGACCCGCCGGTGCACAAGAAAGAATGGGAGAATAGTATCGCTTACAAATTTTCCGCCCCCCCCCCCTTCCCAAAACGGACTTCTGGATCCGCGCCTGACACGAACGCACTGTTTAACGATATTCATCCAGTTCGAAACGGCCTGGGGCAGGCAGGTGATTGAGGCTGAGAAAAACCTTGAAGCGATCTGGCAAACTGCCTCCCTACCCCTTGCGCGCTGGTAGTAATCCGGTCGAACGCCGCCCGAGTGACGCTGGCATATAGTAAGTTTTAGTTTGTACATGATGCAAAATCCTGAGACTGGGAATGAAATTTGAAAGAAAAAGTGTAAGAAGACAGAAAAATGGAAACAGGACAACGTGTCAAACTCAGCTCAGAACAACGTCTCAAACTCAACTCGCTGAAAACTCAGCTCAGGACAGGCACGTATCAGGAGGCCCATGGGGCCTGGCCCCCGAAATCTTCCATTTGCTGGGACCTCCCCCTCCCTCATACAGCATTTGTCATGGTGGGCCCCCCTCCCCCGACAAATCTGGCTACGTGCTCTCAGGACAACGTCTCAAACTTAGCTCAGCTGAGTTTGAGATGTTGTCCGGTACCCTTTTCTTTCTTCTTACACTTTTGCTTTCGAATTTTATTTCCAGTCTCAGGATTTTGCATCATGACCAACATACACCAGCTCGCCTGCATTTTAACAATTTTTTAGATTGTGATTGCTTTGGATGTTTATTTTCCGGGACGGAAGAAACGCCGAGCAAAAAGCACAGAAGCCGACACAACTCGAGGTCGAGGAGCGTTCTACCATACCAGTGGCGTCGGAGAAAAAACCGGGCCGGGGGGGGGGGGGCTCCAACCTCCTTTTTCTTCCACCCAGATATTTCGAACTGTTAAAGAAAACAATACGGGGAAAGAGGGCGGGGTTGAGCTTATATTAATCTGAAATTATTTATGCATATGTATAGCTACTGTCGCTCTTTGCATAAAAGATCGCGTAGATGGTCATTCTTAGAAACTCGTTGTCAGAAGGCACTACTCGTCACATGCTTAGTGGTTCAGAAGTTCAAAGCTATACCTTTTCGACCTAAATAACTGCGCCATTAATAAAAAAACAAAAAAAACATAACAATAAATGCGGAAACGAAAATCTGGAGAGAAAAAAAACTATCAAGAACCCGCCGGAAGTGTTGTATTCTTGCATATTCAGAGGCTCAGAACTTCGAAACAAGCTTCTCCTACCAGAATGTGTACAGGCTGAAAGAAACACGTCCCTAAAACGTAATATATATATATATATATATGGGTGGTTTCATCTCAAAGCGTGCAGGCAAAAAGGATCGAATTTTTAATTTCGCAGTAAAAAATATCTGTTATGGCGTCGTCTCTAAAAACGCAGTAGCCACAAACGGCAAGTCCGTCGGATTTTTTGTTCTCGACTTACGAATTTTAAAAGAGGCCGCGGCGGAAACAGTGTTTTTCACATCCGTCGTGGGTCGGATGTTTCGCTTGATCTCCCGTCGTGGATTTTCAGTCCACATTATATTAACTTTTTTCAAGCACTCTGTGGGCACAGGTAAAAGGCTCTAATACAATAAAGTAATTTTAGGCGTTTTGCTTTTTTTCTGTAAAAATGTCAAAACGCCGCCTCGGTCAATTGTTGACGAACTTCGACAATTAAATACTGGCTATCTACTTGGGTTACATCAATATTTTTTATGTCTATGGAGAGCCCAAAACACGCTCTTTATAGATATTATAAAATGATTTACCTGTGTTAAATAGCCTTTGCGGGACGTTTACGTTAATGTTATGCGAAAACCAAAAAGTACTGAGACTGGGAAGGAAAATGAAGAAAAATTGTAAGACAGAAAAAAGGGGACAGGGCAAACGTCTCAATTGAGACGTTTGCCCTGTCCCCTTTTTTCTGTCTTACAATTTTTCTTCATTTTCCTTCCCAGTCTCAGGATTTTAAAACATCATGATCAACATACACCAGCTCGCCTGCACCTTGACAATTTTTTCAAAAAGTACCAATTTTAAGATAGATTTTCTCAAAAAACCTATTTTTTTTTTTGTTTAAATGCAGATATGATAGTTGTCTACTCGGAAAGCAAGTCGAGAAAGTGTATATTTTGTTTGTATGTTTTATATTTGAGCATCAATATTGTACAAAACGTGTTTTTACCTCTTGAAACGGACTTGCGAATTGCGCGTCTTCACAAACTTGGAAATATTTTTGGCTTTTTTCAACCCACCCACATAAAAATGAAATACAGTAGGTCCACCCTGTTATATTTATTGATCATTTAAATTTTATTATAGGTGGCAAGCTACATTGGAGCAGTTCAAAGAGAAAGCAACACTTCTTAACAGACCAGCAGGCGTCGTAAATTTTAATGTTAAGAAATCTGCAGACGTCCTATTGATTCGGGGCCTTCATTGGCCTGTATGAACGTCCCGCCCTTTCGGAACCAGCAGATGACCACGACCTTTCGCGCTCGTTGTGTTAGATAGGACGGCCCGTGACAGTCAAGCGAGCAGCACACCCTGTGTCACGAGGAGTGAAATGGTACGAATGTGTCGTTGACGCGGCGAACAGTGACGGCCACCCAGGAGTAGTCAGTCAGTCAGAGTATTGCAGAAGGGAAAGCAAAGTAACTGTTGCCCGGGAGGATGAGAACACCATGGCCTTACAATATCGACGGTCAACAACAGTTCTGCCTGCCAAAACAACGCCGCGTGCGAGCTAAAACCGGCGGCGCGGGACGAAAATCGCGCACGCACACGAAGATGGGCCGGTTTCGTTAGGGATGTGGGAAAATTTTGAAACCAGCCATCCGTGCACGCGTGAAACGATACCGCGTATTTGCCCAAGCTTCGAACGCCCTATCCTAGAAATGGCCGTGCTCTGCAAAGTGGTTGTCCTGTGCTTGTCCTCCGTGTTTTATTCTTTCAATTTTATGCACTCTATCTCCCTCCGCGGAAATCCGATAGCACCGAAGGGTTATCTCTTTTGGAAACAGCAAAGCCCGGAGACTAGCATAAAAAACGAGCGTGTTGGTAAATATACTTGTGTCTATTCTGCCCGGAGACTAGTTGGGTCGAAGTCAGCCTCCTTGGCAACTTTAACCGTTTGTGAAGAGTGGTCTTTTCCCGAGATGAAAAGTTAGCGCCGGCTGACGTGATTTTTTTTGTTTGTTTGTTTTTAAGGAAAGGGTTAAAGAAAAGTTTGAGTAACTGCATGCAGTAACTACCTCGAAAGCTCCTCTCCCGATATGAAGCTCGAGGCGTGTTACGTCTCGGTTACCTTCTCGCGCACCGCTGCTCGAAACTATTCTTCACTTTGTTCCGCACAGCCACGACGGATGTGCGGAACAGAGTGAAGAATAGATTCGAGCATCATCTGGACGCCATCATCCTGCCAGGCTTCAGTGTCACGGGACTGGACTCGGCGTCGGTCAGTTAAGACTTTTTTTGTTGTTTTATTTCGTGTGTGTTTCTTCGCCCCGCTGAACTTTGTTTCTCGGGTGCGATTCTGCTGAACTTTTTTTTTATGTTTCGTTACTAACTGGTTGTTAGCATTGTTTACTTGTTGGGTTTATTTCTTCATGGCGCAGTTAGCCTGACGGCGTTGTAGAGAGCGTGTTCGCACGCATTTGGTTGTGTCCCGTTTAGGGAATGCCTGGAGGAGTTGGTTTTTGTTCTTGCCGTGTGCGGCTGAGTTTCGTTGACTTCTTTGTCTGACCAGGCGGACCAATCGCCTTGCACGGCTCGAACCTAAATCTTTATTTTTTTTACCGCAATTTTTGTTAAGATCGTAGTTGGGTAATTTTATTCTTATTTATTTATTTTTATTCCGTACCCTTCTCCGTGACAATCTCTCCGTGTGTTTTGGATCGTTTCTGTGTCATCACTTTTGTGTATTACGGAAGTGAAAGGATATTCCCTGATGATCTGTGCGATGTGTGGTGAACAAACCTTAGCGTTTGGTTTCGGAAAGAATTGTATATAATAGATCAATGACGTGGTCACTTTTCATGTCTTAGTAATATGACAGCTAATAGCCAGTCATGCTAGTTTACAGTGAAAGTTTTATCAACCGAAAAACTACGTCTGTGCCTCTTCGATATTGAAGGTCTACCAGGCCTGCTGATTTGATTAGATATGTTTCTCGTGGTTTCCCGCTCTTTTCTAAACATAAATAACTATTCAATACCACAAAATGCGTTTATAATTGATTACAAAACGCAAACAAAAATTCAAGAAAACTTTTTTACAATTCATAGAAGCGCACGTTTTTTTTTTTTTTGTCTGACTTAGGTCTTGCAAAACGAAGACGTCTTTTTCCGATATTGAGGCTTAAATATAGAACATACAAACAAAATATACACTTTCTCGACTTGCTTTTCGAGTAGACAACTATCATGTCTACATTTTAACAAAAGATTAAAAAAAATAAAAAATGGGTTTTTTTAGAAAATCGATTTTAAAATTGGTACTTTTTTGGTTTTCGCATAACATTAACGTAAACGTCCCGCAAAGGCTATTCAATACAGGTAAATCATTTTATAATATCTATAAAGAGCGTGTTTTGGGCTCTCCATAGACATAAAAAATATTGATGTAACCCAAGTAGATTGCCAGTATTTATTTGTCAAAGTTCGTCAACAATTGACCGAGGGGGTGTTTTTGACATTTTTACTGAAAAAAAAGCAAAACGCCTAAAATTATTTCATTGTATTAGAGCCTTTTACCTGTGCCCACAGAGTGCTTGAAAAAGTTAATATAATGTGGACTGAAAATCCACGACGGGAGATCGAGCGAAATTTCCGACCCACGACTGATGTGAAAAACACTGCTTTCCGCCGCGGCCTCTCTTAAAATTCGTAAGTCGAGAACAAAAAATCCGACGGACTTGCCGTTTGTGGCTACTGCGTTTTTAGAGACGACGCCATAACATATATTTTTTTCAGCGAAATTAAAAATTCGACCCTTTTTGCCTGCACGATTTGAAATGAAACCACCCATATATATATATATATATATATATATATATATATATATATATATATATATATATATATATATATATATATATATTATAACGTTTGTTTAAGTCATGCCACCATAGGTGTGGTGACAGTTCTTTGTCGCAAATCAAAAGGTTGTCAAATGCTGGTTTCCATTTGGGAGTTGTCATGGGCGTCGTGGAATCCCTTGTTAAGGTGTTTAGAGGGCCTGATAGTACTGAGGCC
>JAZHYW010038242.1:0-13740 GCA_037355805.1 Ixodes ricinus
AAGATAGCGAGCGTGCATACCTTTATTTTTTGCATCACGACCCGCATGTTCGATAAGCATCGCCGTCGAGACAACTTAATGTTCTTCCCGGAATAAACCCCTCTTGCAAGCGCAGTTGTTGCTCTCGCATCGGTCACCACAGTGGCGACGAGGCACAGTCTCGCCCCGTGCGGGCCGGACGCCACCAGCATGATGGCTTTCGGCAGTCGAATTCGAGAGTTTGACTTGAACAGTAATTCTTCCTGGGAGGAATACGTCGAGCGCATTGAACTCTGCTGTGCGGCTAACAAGCTGAAGGAAGACTCTGACAAGAGGGCAGCGTTGCTCAGCTGCTGTGAGCAAGAAACCTACTCCCTGAAAGCAACGCCTCGTCGAGCCTCTTCGATCGCCGGTTGTGGATTACAAGGTCATTGTCGACGCCGTGGAAAATCACATCAACCCAAAGCCGTCTGAACTGTACTTAAGGTGTGTCTTTTCGAAACGTGACCAGCAAGATGGAGATTCTATCACTGACTACATCACAGCCTTGCGTGAAGCTGGCTGAAAACTGCGGGTTCAGCAAGGCAGTTTCCGCTTGACATAATGCTGTGCGACCGCTTGGTTTTTTAATCGCAGACGACGTGGTACAGCCACAGGAACAACTGTTGGCAGAAAAGAATTTGACGTTTGAGGCATTAAGCAAGAAAATCCTCGTTCTTCTGTGCGCTAGCCACCCGGGAATGACTGTGATGAAAGCAATTGCAAGGCCTCATCTGATGGCCCAAGATTGACGCACAGATAAAATAATTTGTCCCGCACTGCAAGCTGTGCCAAGAGAACAGGCAGAGTGAACCTATACTCCGTGTAAGAAGTTGTGCGCAGTGTAAGCGGAGTTTATGAAATGTAAACAGGCAACTTCTTGCACGAAAAAACAGAGTTCCAACAAAATACACACGTTTTGAGTTTATATTTGTGTACACACCGTAAGAGGTGAATATTTATGTACTTAACTGCACAGCTCCATTTGAAAGTAATTGATTTGGACAATTCATTCTGTATCTTTTTGCTTGCTCAATTGAGGAATACTCAAGAATGAGTTCCAAGATATCAAAAACAAAAAAGTCATTTGCGGCACTTACATAATTTTTTGTTTTATGTAGAAACACTACATAATTTGTATTAAAACTAAAAACATGAAAAATCTTATAAAGCTGTTTTATTGTTTTCTGAATTTGTGACGGCGGAGGGCGCTTTTCACATAGTAGTTTGGTTATCGTAAGATGGCTACCACCCTGTCACCCAACAGGTATTGCTCCAAGCTCTCATTTTTTCCAAGACAGGAAAAGCAAATTGCAATGAATGTGCTAGGAGTTTTAATGAAAAAGGCGAGAAAATCTGCAAGCACCACGAGCATCTTTCAAAGAACGGCGCAGCTCACTGCTGTGAGTGAACGGGCGCTGTACAAGTGGCCTGCCGATTTTCAGAAGAGCGGCACAGTGTCGACTCCACAAACCAATTCCAGAGGCGGGAAGAACTGCGATCGAACGAAGAAGCTCGACAACTTCGACCTTGGTGTTCTTAAAAGAAAAGTACATGATTTCTTCCGCAGGAACGAGATGCCAATGGTTGCAAAGGTGAGAAAGCTCTTCTGTGAAAGCGACGACCTACCGCGAGTCTCGGTATCTACGCTGAACCGAATGCTTAACAAGCACAACTTCAAGTACCGCAAACGAAGTAGAAACGCGCATCTGATTGAGGGCCCGAACATCATACAGTGGCGATGCAGCTACCTCCGGCAGATCGAAGAGTTCCGCAAAGAGGGAAGGCAGAGATATTTGACGGATGAAACCTGGGCAAACACCGGGCACACGAAAGGTTGTGTCTGGGTAGACACAACTATTGCTAGTTCAAGTCAGGCCAGAGGTTCTGGACTTACTGCCGGATTGAAAATTCCAAGCAGTAAAAGTGAGCGACTCATTATCACCCACTGCGGCAACGAATGAACAGGGCTTCGTTGATGGAGCAGGAGAAGTATTCAGAGCGCGTAACGGCCCCGGTTGACTACCACCAAGACATGGACGGGCCGCATTTCGAAAAATAGTTTAGCGAGAAGCGGCTCCCAAAGCTTGCCCCCAACAGTGTAATCATCATGGATTATGCACCCTATCATTCGGCGAAGACTAAGAAAGTTCCGCGGATGTCAACACGGAAAAGGGATATTCAAGACTGGCTTTCCAGAAAGGGTGTTGCGTGGAGCAATGAAATGGTAAAGGCTCAGCTACTCCAGCTTGTTGCAACAGTAGAGATTCAGGGTAACCGGTAGTGTGTCGATCAGATGGCTTCCCTGGCTGGCCACATAGTTTTACGCTTGACCCCTTATCACTGCTAGCTCAACCTCATCGAGCTGGTTCGGAGTATGGCGAAGGGGTATGTGGCCAACAAAAAAAAGATGTTCAAGTTTGCCGACCTTGAACCGTTTGTCTTGGGGGACTTCGCTGAAGTCACACCTGAGAAGTGGGAACATTGTGTTCGCTATGCTATGGACAAAGGGGACACCATGAGGAAAGTTGACCACATCATCGATGACGTCGTCGAGAGTGTCGACAGGATACTGATTAAGCTTGATGACGAGGACTCGGGAAGATCTGAGGATGATAGCTCAGAACACACTAGCATGTCAGATGACGACCTGGGATGCCAGCCGTTGTAAGATTTGTAGCAGCCTTTGTATCCTTTGTAGGTCACTTGGAATACTTCTATTTCATTTATTTATTATTTATTTCTAGTACTCTCAAGGTAAGTGCATTGAAAAGGCAAGAGACCTTAAAATATTAACCATAAAGCGCACATATTAGTAACAGCATGCTTAAACAAAACATTATCAGCGATGCTACTAGCAATACTATAGTGGCTAGTGCTTGTAAATCCTTGGGATATATTAAACATAACTTATACCTCACCCCACGCTCTGTTAAAGCAACTGCCTAGAAAACTTTTTGTAAGATATAAATTGGACAATACTAACTTTATTCGGTGGCCTCATCAGTTAACAAACTAGAATTGGTTAAAAACAAGGCAAGTTGTCCCATATTGCATGATTACTCTCGAACATCCAGCATATCTGCACTACAATCTGCTCTCGACTTGTGCCCATTGTCTGAAAGAACTAATCTCTCCCGCCTTCTCATCTTCCACGAAATGTTGTTTTCCTCCTCCTTTTTTGGTGACTTTTCCTTATAACCGGCATCATATATTTCCATGCTCCTTGACCATAACTTAAAATTAAGCCATTACTTCCAAGAACTAATAAATTTAAGAACTCCCCACTGGCTCTTGTCATTAATAACTGGAATTCTTTTCCTCAACTAATTGTAAATTAAACTAATCACGAAAAATTCTGACATCTTTGAAAGGAACACCTCAAAACTGTTCATAAGTTTCACGTTTCGCTATCACCACCTATATTTCCTACTTGCTTCATTTTCTTTCTTTTTCATTTTTTCTAGGAGTGTGCGAATATTCGAAATTTCGAATATGAATCGAATATTTTCCTTATTCGAAATGTATTTGATTCAAAAATTGCATATTCGAAATGTATTCGATTAGAAAAGTGCCTATTCAAAAGTTCCCGAATATTCAGCCAAAGCCGAATATTCGGGAAAAACGGCGAATATTCGAACAAACTGCGAATATTCCTGCAAGTAACGAATAATCTGCCTGCCACGTATTCCCCTATGGATATGTTTATTCTCTGAGAAAGGCGTATGACGCATGCATTATAGGTTTGCTCCGTTTCTATCTGTCCGATGGCAGCAAGACAGGATCAGTTTCGGTTTCTTTTCACCAAGTCCTTTGTTGTGTGGCACTTTTATAGCAATACGTGATGTAATTGCACGTTCTATGAAATGATACAATAAAATAAAGCTCGAGATTGAAATATTAGTATAAAATAAATCTCGAGAGTGTTATCTTATGTAAATGTTTTAAAATTAGAAAAGAAAAAGCTAGATGTGAGCAGAACATTGCATCACCATGGACAACAACTCCAGCCACTCCTGCGCAGTCAAATCTAGGGATGTCCCGAACCTACCCAGGTTCGAGTTCAACCAAAGTTACACTTTTGCGAGCATGCGTGAAAATAAAAAAAAATAAAAAAACAGTTGACTTTATTTGGCGGAGAAAAAGTGTAATATTTGCTGGGTTTATTGGCATCACTGGTTCACATTAATAACTAATTAAAGCGTTAAAAGCGCATATTTCCGTTTTTATGTGGTGTAAACATTGGTAACCTTTTTATGAAAAATAAAATAAACTACTTTCTAAATTATTTGTTTCCCGAAATCGACCTTTTTCGGAGAATTTTGTGCGCACGCACGAACTTGAGGAGAGAGTAGGAAAGGGAAAGCCGCCATCTTTGCGGGTTCTCGTCGTACGCTGCCTGGCTTCGCTCGCATTGCTAGGAGCGTCTGTCCGGCACTGTCGCGATGCCTCACCGCTGCTCGGGTGTGGGATGTACAAACAGCAAGAAAAACACGCCGAACGTGAGCTTCTTTAGATTTCCGAAAGCTACCGTGCACCTCAAAAAGAGAGAAATGGATTCAAGCGCTGCGACGCCAGAACTCCGACGGGACGCCTTGGCAGCCATCTGCGAACTTGCGTGTTTGCAGTGTCCACTTCGTTGGAGGTTAGTAACATTCATATTTGTTTGAACTCGGGAGGTACCCATCATACTCCGTGGAGGCTAGTCATTCATAGCAAGGTTTTTGTTCCTGACTTTTATGACGCAGGCGTATCTTCACGAGACCAGAATCACCCGGACTTCGCTCCCTCCTTGTTTACATACAAGCCGACAGCTGCCTCCGCACCGAGTTTGCTTGCACGGTACAGCAGGGCAGCGAAGAGGCGGGACGCCAAGCTGTTGTCACGGAAAACAGATCAAGGTATTTGTTCTCATGTGTGGGCTTGTTGCCGACTGGTTCCAAGTCTGTTGTGCCACGTCAGTGATCAGAACCCACTTCGGGAGGCACTCACTTGATCGAATGACGTTTTACGAACGCCCACGTTTCACCGAATGACACTTTAGCGAATAGTCGGACGCCGCAAAGCGGCGTTTTCAGGTGGGCCAAGTAAGTTCACATTTTTGTAATAAGCGCACGCAGACTGTCGCCGCGAAGCGGCGTAAGCGAAGCGCGGGGGTAATGTACGCACGCCCCCGTTATTCACTAAACAGTCGATTCACTCAAGTGTAGCTGTTCGCTAATACGTCATTCGCTCATGTGATTTGGACCTGAAGGGATGGAGCCTCTGATCCCCTCCCGCCCTGCGAAAGTTCCCTGATACATTTTGTTGAGCGTACCCATTGGCATGACTTAGAAAAGAAAATTGACTGGGTGCAAACCCTTCGAATGTAATCTATCTTTTAGCTGCATTGTGTTGTATTTTCCATCAATATGCTTCTTCATTTGAAGCCCCAATGCAAATAATAGTTTTAATGCTGCAGGTTCAGTTGCTAAAACCAGCTCTACTGTACCACAAGGATGTGCAGCAGGTGGGCTACCGGACGGCAACGATGAGCCTTCTGGTGGAATGGATGAGGAAGAGCCTGCAGTAAACAACATTGAAGCCTCTGGTGGAATAGGCAACACCGCACATGCAGCAGCAACAGCAGAACGGGCAGAGCTCGTGGCAGTCTTGGGGTTCCTCGGCACAGCTGTTGTTAAGGCCACACAGATTCGGCTCTTCGGTTGTTTTGGTGTCCGTCTTATCAGTTGCCTGTAATGCCCCGGCTTCATAGACGGTGCACACGTGCTCCTTACAAGGTGAACGGTGTGTTCGGGATCAAAGTTATGCACCATGACCTTCTTGACGTTGGCTTCTTCTTTGAAGTCCCATCCTTTTCGGAGTTGCCTGCAGTGCTTCGCGAAGTACCGATCGACGCACACTGTGTTGACGACCGGTACCGATGTAGCATCGGCAGTCCATCCGTCTTGAAAAGCATACAGACGGATAAAGTCCGCAGTGTCGAAGACGGTTGCTTTACTCAATCCTCCGGGATCATCATCAGCCATTTGCAGAGAACGACAGCTGGAAAACAGCGAGAAAAACTTTCCACAACGAACGCACCAAAACGATCGCGTCGAGGAAGCGAACGGAGTGACGGGTTGACGGGAGGACGGACTGAGCCCGCAAACGTTTTGAATTATCTCCACAAGGTGCGCCACGGTCGCGAAAACAAACTCTGAAAAAGGTCAATTGGAAATATCTGTGTAGCAGCAGGGCAACACTGTCCGTAAGTCGAACTTCTTCGAACTTTAGTGAAATTTCGCAGGTTTCCCGAGTGAAAGGGTCTTTCTACTGGCGGAAATGTTGTCACGGCGCATAGGGAGCGCTTACTTTCTGAACGTGTTGAGCAGTTAATTTTCCTACATGATAATTTGTAATGAGTGCATTACTAGAAGTATCTTTAGCCTGCTGCAGCCCAGTAATATGCAGTTGCATTGATTTATCTTAAAAAGGCAATAAAACCTGCTGTTATTTCTCGTTTTGCAATTTTTTATTACTAGACACATACCGTATTTTCCGGTGTATAAGTCGCGGTTTTTTCAAACATTTTTCTTGGTGCGACTTGTACAACAATGCGACTTATATAAGATTTTTTTTTTTCAAGTTGCGACGCCATTTTTGTTTTTTATTTTTGCTCTGCGCGTCATTTTTTGTAGAGCACCATAACTATGTAGCCATAGGTGGTGTTTCCCCCTCCAGGAGGCACTGCTGTCGCCGCACTATTTTGACTCGGAATGCGAGATATTTTAATTTTTATGGCTTCCCGAAGCTGCTGCAGAATATTTCCTCGCGTCTTTCTCAGTTTTCGTTTGATGAGCAGTTTTTTTGTGCCATGCTCCGGCCGTGTAGCTACATGTAAAAGGAAGGATTGTGGCTAGCCGATTTTTAGAGGTACAAAAAAAATATGTCAAGGTTTATTTTTCTGCCCGCGCATCGATGCTCGCGTCGTCTCCGGGACTTGGCCTAGGCTAGGCCTAGCGCTCCAAAGGTTGGTTCGCGAGTGTCTAGCTCCTTGAACTTTCGTTCGCTCGGCATGCGTTCGCTTGAATAAAGTCGACTACCCTCTCATTTAGCGCATTTTTTGTCCTTTTGCTGCGAAACACTCGATTACCCCGCCAGACAGCACCATACTATGGGCATTTCTCGCAAGTCGAAATGCGCGTCAAACGGTATGTGCGATCTAGCGATTGTGCGAAACTCCGATTTCGCTATACCAATGCGCGTAAACTAAACAACTCACCGCGTGAACCGTGCAAAGAGGTGCGACTTATACAAAGGTGCGACTTATATACCAACTTTTCCACGAAAACGGCTCAATATACGGATGTGCGACTTATACAAGGGTGCGACTTATAGTCCAGAAAATACGGTATTCGATATTCTGATTCGATATTCAAAGCCCGTTTTTTGTCTTATTCGTATTCGAAAATTTCAATAATCCCACACCCCTAACTTTTTCTTGTCAATATTTGTATACACCATGTTCCTAAATAATCAGCTGTTTTATTGCATTTACCTGCTCAAATTTGTCTTCTTGTCCCCCTCATGTAATGTCCTTTCGATGTACCTTTGACAGATAAAATGAAAATTACATCATTAGTGCCGAAATGTGTCGCCTTATTTATTTATTTATTTATTTATTTAAAATACCCTCAAGGCCATCGGCGTTACAGAGGAGAGTGAGGGTTAGTGGCAGTAGTACACTTTGCAGCTCAATCTGAGCAGTATAGATTATTTATGGCAGTTCTAAATAGGTGGTCAGGAACAATTGTTGCGATAAATGTGGGAAGGTGGTTCCAATCCACTGAAGTTTTCGGAATGAATGACTCTCGGAGTGCATTAGTGTTACATTTTAGAATGTCTACTTTATACATATGATCAATGCGTGACGAAATATAAGACGGATGATTCAGCAGTAGGTTGTGAAGTAATGAGTTAGTATGGTATATCTTATGAAAGAGACATAAGTGAGCTGTTTTGCGACGCAAAGTGAGGTTAGGCAACGATAGGCTAGTTTTCATGGAGGTCACACTTGCGGTGCGATGAAGGTTATTAAGAATAAAATGAGCAGAGCGATTCTGAACTGATTCCAGGCCGTTAGTTAGTTTGTAATGACCGGGGTCCCAGATAGAAGAAGCATATTGTAATTTAGAGCGTACAAGCATTTTGTACAAAGTTAGTTTCAGCGATGAAGGGGCAAGTGAAAAGTTTCGTTTTATATAACCCAGCATTCGATTAGCAATATTAATAACATACTCAACATGCATTTGCCAGGAAATATCTGAGGTTATATACACACCTAAGTATTTATAAGAGACAGAAAGTAAGGGAACATTTTCGAGAAAATAAGAAGGAATATTACATTTACGCGATACTCTCATGGCCTTGCATTTAATCGTGTTAAGTTCCATCCCCCATAATTCACACCATTTTAAAACATGGTTAATGTCAGCTTGTAAATTCACAGCATCCGAGGCGTTAGTAACTTCCCTGTAAATAACATAATCATCAGCGAATAAACTAATTGAAGAAGATATCGAATTCGGCAAATCGTTAATATAGATAAGGAACAATAGCGGACCTAATACAGAACCTTGTGGAACTCCAGAATTGACGGAGGCGAGTGGTGATGTTTCCTCGTTGGCGGTTACAAATTGGAAACGATTAGTGAGAAAACAAGTTATCCAGGACAGAACATTTGCGTCAATGTTAAGACTGTTAAGTTTTAATAGCAGCAGCTTGTGTGAAACTTTATCGAATGCTTTGGAAAAGTCCAAAAAATGCAGTCTACCTGGGACCCTCGGTCAAGCGCTAGGTGCAAATCATGGGTGAATGACAAAAGTTGCATTTCGCAAGAGAAGGATTTACGAAAGCCATGCTGAGCGGTGCTGAAGAAAACGTTAGATTATAAAAATTGAACTAGTTGTGAGTAGATGCTATGTTCTAGTATCTTGCATGGAATGCTAGTAAGTGAAATTGGTCGATAGTTATCTGGGCAATATTGCATTGCCTCTTGTGCCTAGCAGTTACGGAGTGACTCAAGAGAAGGTGCGCTGTGTCCAGCATGTTTCCCTGTATTGCCTATCTGCCTATTGCACCGCAGCTCAGAAAACTACAGACATGCAAGTTGCGCAAATGTGGCATGGAATAAAGTTACGTCTAAACATCAACCCGTGTTTTCCTTTTACGACAAGCCAGCATGATCATATTCTATGACGATCTACCGAGTCGTCGCTGGTTATTTGGGAATCCACTGCCGGGATTGTGGTTGTGTAGCACATTTTGAAAATTGTTCTGTAATAGGTAGGAGTCGAGACCCTCTGACAAGAGAAATAATGGAAGTGCAAAGAATACAGCATCTGAAGGACAAGTGTGTAAGTAGTTGTTCTATAGCACTGTCGACCAAAGAGCTCCAATTTCTATCTAAATGATAGCAGTAAGGCAGAGGGATGACTTGTAAGGGTTTCCTTTTTCTTTCTTCTTTTTTCGTTTTTCTTTCGTCTTTTCCTTTCTTTTGGGTTATCTTTCACCTTTTTAGGAGCGCAGCTCTTAGGCGCCCGTTTCCAACTTGAAGCAGCGTCGCCGTCGGCGTCGCCGTCGGCGTAACCGCGCGGTGCATGATGGGTAATTTTCTCCGCTAAACTTAGCGGAAAAAATTTCCCCGCTAAATCTAGCGGAAAATTTTCCCCGCAAAATCTAGCGGGGAGACTTTCCCCGCTAAATCTAGCGGAAAAATTTCCCCGCTAAATTTAGCGGAAAACTTTCCCCCGCTAAATCTAGCGGAGGGCTTTCCCCGCTAAATCTAGCAGAACACAGTTCCCAGCTAAATCTAGCTTAGGGAAATTTTTCCCCGCTTAAATCTAGAGGAAAATTTTCCCCGCTCAAATTTGGCGGAAAATTTTCCCCGCTAAATTTAGCGGAAAATTTTTCCGCTAAATTTAGCGGAAAGAATTTTCCCGCTAGATTTAGCGGGGGAACCTCCTCGAGGTCACGTGACCCCCCCCCTCCCCGAGGTCACGTGACCCCCCCCCCCCCCCCCCCCCCCGTGCCTTCCCCTAATCCCCCCTCAAGAGCTGCGCTCTAATTCGGTGTTACAGGGAGTTGTAAACGGCTTTCATTTTTTTTTCCTAGTATTTAACGTGCTATTTTTTTCTAAGCTTATCACGTTCTGGAAGGTCAATCCAGACGTTGAAAAGAAGAATGAAGTAGTCGAATACGCCAGAGTTGTAAGTTTAGCGTGTGTGCTTGTCTTTCTGAGTATCTGGTGTGTGATTGTTTATCTGCGCTGTCACCATAGAATATGGTTAGGGTTCTGTGTTTTCAGTGTAAACCGATAAAAGTATGTCTAATTTTGTCTTCTAAACTTCGGTTTTAATGGAAAAAAGGTCAGTTTTTTAGGGCCGCGTCAGTGGTGGGTGGGGGAAGTGAAGGGGGGGGGCCTTTAGGTTTGTGGGGAACTAGGACCGCATATCTCCAGTCGTGTTTGTTTCGGCACGGCTTTTTGAAATCGCGGAACTTAACGCTCTGGGTGCAAGTGACACTTTCGAGATAGCATGCGCCCGCCGGCTGCTCCAGAGGTAGCGTAGCAGAGATTGGAGCGATGGCTCTTCAAGTTCAGACTTCGAACCCTCCTTGGATTTTAGTCGGGATGACACCTCCTGGCATCCCACAAACAACTGGAAACCAGCTCGGTTCAGAGTCCGGAGTCTGACACACAGCCGCACCGTCTACTAGATCATGTCTCGGAAGCGGGCGTATTGAAGTTTTAGCCCTTTTTGTTTTGATCAGCCTCCAGCTAGTGTGCCAGCAGATGTTTTGAAGTGTGTGCACAATTTATTTTAAGTCCTATATTTTTTTATGCGACAATAAAGTAGTGTATACTCTTTGCAATCCCACCGAGTAAAAAACTCGACCACGGGGGCGCGTCTTTAGACAAAAATGCAACCAAGGAAAGGGTTAGGGGGGACACAGGCGTGGAATCGCGAGTTTTTGGAAAAAAAAAACGGCTTTTCTATGTTTTGTATGTTGAGGTTGAGCAACTAATAATGCACCATCTCCTAGAGTCTTATAGCCATATCTACAATATTTAGGAAGAAATAAAACATTTCCGACGAGCCAACGGCGCCAAATAAGACGTTTCGCGAATGTGAGAACTTGATGTTTACCATTTTCAAATCGCCAGAGCTCCACGCCAGTTAGGCCTAGACCGATCAATGTACCCTCACTGTAAAGGGCAGTTCTTGGCAAGTTACGAAACGACAAGTCCCTTTGTTCGGGATGAAACACTACACGGGTGAGGACCACGTAGAAATCTAGCTTTTCACATGCACAGAAATCTCATTAGCCACGCTGATTGGGCAGACAATCGAAACTAGCAAGGGGATTGGCTTATAGCAAGTCACATGGGTTCGTATGCCTTGTTTATCGCTGCGCTCGCCATTGCCCGATGCTTGCTCGTGTATCGAAAGTGCACCAGGTTTCTCACTTGTTTTGCGACCGATGTCAACATGCCGACAACGAAACAGCACTCGATGGAGGCATTTCAAGCCCGCTCTTGCTCTGCAAAGCCGCAAGGCAGATCGGGCAGACGCCGCTCGCGCGAAGCTACTTAAGCTGCGCCGTCATCTGAGGCCTCTTCAGTGCAAAGTGGATCACCACCGCTGCCACCTGGACAATCGCTTTCCGATCGGATAGCTTCAGCAATAGAGCCTGGATCGTTGGCCTCGGAAGAAGATGAACTTCGGGAAGAAGCAAAGGAGCTCATGGCGATCGAGCGAAAGATCTTGCTGCTTACGGAAAAGGACCCCGACGATGTCGCAAGAGAAGAGGCAGAGGCTGCCGTCACCGCGGACCTTCTAAATGGGGATCGCTTCGTTGATGTGTGCGTGATCAAAAACTTCATAAGCGGTCTTCTGTGCCCAACATGCTACAAAGCAGACCTCAAGCTTGTGGAGCGAAACAAAGGAGCGCACCTCCGGTTCGTTGTGGTCTGCCCACATTGTGGGGACATCGCGGACTCGCCACACTCGTCAACAATCGAGGACTCGAAACAAACTGAGCTTGCCGCACGCATTGTCCTCAGTTCTCGGGATTGTGGTATCGGCCACACTAAACTGACAAACTTTTTCGCGCATATGAATATGCCGCGACCGATGCACCTCAAATCACGTTAAGAGCTCACCGTCAAAGTTCATGACGATAGCACGCATGTTGGCGGCCACGGCCTGTATGAGCAAGCAGCCCAAGTGGTGCAGACCACTTCCGAGCGCAGCAAACAGTGAAGATTGCTAGACATGTGCACGACCTTCGACGGAATGTGGCATAAGTGCGGACATAAGTAGCATTTCGGTGTCGGCGCAGTGACAGAATCGGAGACTGAACTATGTGCGTGACTTTGCTGTAATCAGCAATTTCTGCTATGGGTGTACACTTGGCCCAAGAGAGGAATCTGACGAGTACGAGGCATGGCTTGAAAAGCATCAGCTGACATGCCAGAAAAACTTTGGGGACTCGGCAAATGCCATGGTGGTGCAGACTGCAATCAAGATCTTCAGTCGCTCCATCGCTCAACACAGCCTGCAGTACACAAGAATGCTCTGCGAAGGTGACAGCAAGTCATATACCAGCGTTGCTGCCCTGGACCTTTATGACACACAGATCCAGAAGGTGGACTGTGTGAATCATGTGGCCAAACGTATGTACTCTGCCCTGGATACCCTAAAGAAATCGATGAAAGGGCTGAAGGCGGGGGCCAACTCACCAACATCGTTATGAACAGACTTACGAACCACGATGCATGTGTACTCAAGGACAATGCTCCAGACATCCGGTGTATGCAACGAGGAGTGATGGCAACTTTCATACACTCATACTCAATCGACGGGGAACCAAGGCACGTAGCATGCCCAAAGGCGCAACTGTCGTGGTTTCATTTTAACCACCATCCAGCCCTGAAGGCAGCGGGGAAGCCATCTCAGTCAAAGTCTCACCGTCCAGCCTTTTCAAGAGAGGTGGCTAAGCAGCTTGTGCCTGTCTACAACCGGCTCGGCACACAAGGACCTGCTGCTAAGGTGTTCTCGAATGAAAATGCAGAATCCAAATGAATCCTTCAACACCTTGATTTGGAAGCGCTGGCTGAAGACCGAGTTTGCGTCTCAAAAAACAGTGGAGAATTCAGTTGCACTGGCACTGCTGGAATTTAACCTGGGGCCCAAGGGCTTCGAGAAGGTTCTCACAGAGCTCAACGTATGGCCGGGGAGCCAACAAGAGCAGCACTCCTCCGAGGGCGCTCGAGCCAAGATCAGCAAGGCACAACTGAAGGTGCAGGGGCCTTCAAACAGGCCCAGAAGTGCAGGAAGATGGAGGCCTGGCCATCACCAAGGTGCAGCAGAACCTGGCAGCGGAAGGCACCACCTACGCTTCTGGCGCCTTCTAGTTGCCACCTCCTCCAGCACTATAAAGTGCAGTGGTGTGGAAACTTGAAATTGCTTTTCTCATTTTCACTTTTTTAGCACAAACTTCATTTTAGAATATCTATCATTTTAATGCGTTACCAAATCTGCGCATCGTTGAGGATGTTTTTGACTCAAAGTTAGTGAGGAGTGCGGCTATCTACTTATTTTTTCGTTTAGTCCAAGTCTTAATTGAAAAAAAACCAGTCCTTGGCAAGCAAGAAGCTCAACTAAATGCAAAATATTT
>JAZHYW010038243.1:0-24153 GCA_037355805.1 Ixodes ricinus
AAAAACAGATTACAATCCCGGCCATTATAAAGACCGATGAAACTCACACTGAATCACTCGAGGAATATGCTCGAAACAATACTCCAAACCCACTTTCCACGCAACAAAGCCCGCAGAACCATAACAGCGACGAGATACGGACTAAGGCCTTCTCCTTAGAACACCACGAAACTGAAAACGACATCCCATTCAGAACTAAATGAAATAGAAAACCTTATAAAAAATATTCCAACAAGAGTCACCCTTGGCCCAGAGAATATAACAACCTCAATTATAAAATGCCTCTTTAGAAAACAAAGACGTATTTCACAAAATGCTTAATGGATGTCTTGAATACGGCTACTACCCAACAATCCGGAAATAATTGGGGACCATCCGTATTCGCAAAAAATCTAAACCTCTTGACGAAGCAAATTGGCCTTTCCCGCGGATGCAGAGCGCCATCTCCCGGCGTACCGCGGAGGCGTTTTTGATGGCGCAGTAGCGTGGTCTCGGTCACGGGTTTCGCTTCCTGGACCGCCACTCCGGATGTCAGCAAAGCGCCGTGCCGTTGATAATTCGTTTGTCCCAGTCTTCCTGAATCTTGTGATAACGACGTGCTGATCCGTCTTATTTGTACGATGAATGAGTTGACCACGATCGACTTCGTTCGTTTGTACGTCTTGCCAAGTGGTTGGACGACGGATCTCAACGCGGCGCCTAACGTGACGAATGACGCGATAGAGCTTCTCTTTGGGTGCTCAACGCGGCAACTGCGGAAAGGATGGTCCTTCTTCGAGGAGAACTACGTTCGGAGGGTGATGGCCAATACATCAGTGCCAGGAATGGACCTTGTGCTCATCAGAAGTATCTGCATACCATCCATGAAATCCGGGCACTACAAGCAGCTGATCGCTCTGGACAGAAACGGCGCCGTTGTGAAAGCACACTGCGATTGCGTTGCAGGGTATGTTCTGCGGTTATAACGCTTGTAGATATTGTTTGCGTAAGTGTATGCCACAATCAATATGTCCAAAAACAAAACTTCTTACAGGCTGAGCGAGACGTGCCAACACGTTGCGGGACTGCTCTTCGTCGTCGCGGACGTGCAGCAGCCGAGCAGCACGGACTCCAGATGCCGCTGGAATGTGCCTTCACAGTCTTCCCAAAGTATGTGAAACCCGTAAAAAATAGCCGCAAATATAAAAAAAAATGTTTCACACTCTGGCCTCGCCCATATCACCCCGCTTTTAACATCCTTGGCTAAAAATGCCAACAAGCTTGAAACCGTCAGCGTGTTTTATGATTATGCTGCAATGAGTTTGCTGTGGTTTAAAAATGATACCTGCATGTTGCTGCCATTGGGGATGTGGTTACTTCAGTTCAAAGGAACTAAATAGTATGAGGCTAAGGACAGACAGCCACTCTCCTTCATTAGGGAACACTGTTTATTTCAGACACACACTATTGCAAGGTTACCTATAGTCAGTGACGTTTTTCGAACATAGGGCAAGGGTTTTGGGAAAAAGCAAGCAGCAGGAACGCTGGAGAGGAGGTTTCGTCCTCCAGCATTCTGTCAGCATTCTGCAGACCATCCATCCTTGCCCTAACTTCTTCAGCTAGATATGTGACAGTTAAAGAAAGGAAACAACACTGAAAGTGGACTATCTAAGTCATATGTGCTCAGCTGCAAGTCAATCAGACTTTTCACTCACTTCACTTTATTAGCCTAAGGACAAGGTTAACGAGGCAAGCGAGATATGTTCGCTTCTTCGAATAGGTATGTTTTATTGGTTTCTTATCGAAGTTAATGCAATGGAAGCATTAAAATGTGAATTAATGCTTGTAGCGGAATTAGGCAGCTGTGACTTCGATCAAATTTGCTACTAACGGGAAAACTTTGGCACTAGCTATTTTCCAAAGTTGACCGAGTGCAATCACTTTTCTTTTTCAGGTGCCAAACGAGCTTGTCCAGCTCCTCTGAAAGACATAACTTTCAAGAAGCATGTCGTGCACAAAAAGAAAAAAGAAAAGGTTCAGCGCCAAGCTGTAGCAGTTTCGGCCCCTACCGGTGGAGACTTGGACGACATCAAGGTTTATGTGGACGCTATCAAAAGGAAGGAGCCTAGCCTCCTGTGGTGCAAGTATGTTGGTCAGGCAGAACCACCCCGCTTCCTGTGCCCCATCCTGGACAACGAGAACCTGCATTCCGAGAAGTGCCGTGAGCACTTCAGGAAAGAAATGGAGTCCGTCCGACCTCTGAGCCTCAGTGAAGTGAACGCCATCCAGAAGTCAACATTTGGCCAAGGAAAAAATCCGACATGGAAAAGAGAGCGCGTGGGGCGACTGACAGCATCAAACTTCAAACGCATGGTTCGCTGCAGAAAACCAGAGAGCCTCGTCCGGGAAGTCATGTACCCTAAGAACATCAGACTGAAGCCAGGTGACCCACGCCTCTATGGCATCGAGAACGAGCCCCTCGCTGTGCACCAGTATGTGCAGCTTATGGCCTACTATGATAAAGAGGTGCATGTTGAGGAGACGGGCCTGCACGTTTACCCAAGGTATCCGTTCATTGCGGCATCTCCCGATCGCATCGTCTACGACGGCGAAGGAGTTGGCTTGCTTGAGGTGAAGTGTCCCCGCAGTAAGAAGGGTCAAACACCAAAGGGTGCCGCCCTGGACAAAAAGTTCTTTGCCCACATCGTTGAAGGTGAAGTTACGCTCAAACGGGACAGTGCTTACTACTACCAAGTTCAAGGACAGCTGGCTGTCACTGGGCTTCCTTGGGCAGACTTTGTCATCTGGACAAACAATGGACTTCTATGCGACTCCATCAGTGTTGAGCGGATAGCTTTTGACAACACCTTCTGGGACAGCACCATTCTTCCAGGGCTACTCTATTTCTACGAGCGTGTGGTGATCCCAGAAAGAATCACTCGACGAGTTCGACGTCTTGGCAGGCTGCACACTACTGAACCTGGACATGTATCACATGAGATGCACGTGGCAGGATTTTATATCGCTCGCATGCATGAAAATCCTTTGAAGCTCACATTCGAAAGAGTCAAGTAGTTTATTATCATGCATCTATGAAAAACAGTCGTTCTTGCATTATGTCGCAAAGTGTACTTTCACTGAAACAAAAAGTGTAAATGAGAGCTCATACATTCGCGTGCGTTTTGTTGTTCTAGCAAGTTGAAACGTGCTGCCGCTAACGTCAAAATGGCTCAAAAACACGTCGGGTACGGTGCAAAACCACTGATGCGTCATTTTCTGTGCTGAATCAGATATATTTTTTTGCAAAAGGGTAGTTTCCTGCATTGAGCGAACATTTTTATGTTATTTGGCGGAAGAAATATGTGTTAAAAAGTGGCAACACAAAAAAATGCCAATTGAAAAAGCGCTGTTAATTAGATAGAGCCAGTGAGTTTGTCAAACAGAAAAGGACGAATAGTGGTTGTTTCACATTTGTACTTAACAAAAGTAACAGTCCTTGTATTTATGTATGATGAAAGAATGGGAAACATGCTACACTGAAAATGTTTGAAAATCAGGAATGCTAATATATCTGGTGCATATAACCGTTCCCTTGTACTCATGCAAGTCACATGTATGTATTTTTTCTCAAGTCTCTTTTTCAGCCTTCTTTTCTGAAAACAACTTAGCATACAATTTTCCAGTTACACACTCATGCACATGGTTCATTTTCTTCTTCCTCCTTAATAAGTGGCCCTCTGAAGTTGCACAATAAAGCACAAGTGGTGAAAATCTCGTCGGCCAAGTCGATCATGGTGAGAGGCAGTGCACGATCGAAAATGTGAAACTCCTTAATGCGCCTAATCACTCTTTCAACATGTACTCTAGCGCCAGCAATGTTACGAGTCTCGTAGACTTCCGACTTTGGCATCTGACGTGTGTGTGGCACTCTGAATGGTGGAATATGAAGCTTCACACCATGTGGAAGCAAGTCACCAATTTTAAAACCTTTATCTACCATAACAGCCTCACCTGGTTCTAACAGGTTGAGGATGCCGCATTGACGCACAATTTCTCTGTCACTCATGGCACCGCCGTACAGTGGCGAGAGGTAACAAATATAACAGTCCGGTGTTACCCCAACCAAGCACTTCATTGTGTTTGCATGCTTATACGGTGAGAAGGTTTGGCGCTGTGCATCCAAGCTGGATGGCGTTTGAATCCTTATCTCGGTTGCATCCAGTACCACCCTTGTATCAGGAAATGCGTCGAAGTGCCTTGGCATGTTCTGTTGTGCAAGACCAAGAGTCACCCTTGGCCCAGAGAATATAACAACCTCAATTATAAAATGCCTCTTTAGAAAACAAAGACGTATTTCACAAAATCCTTAATGGATGTCTTGAATACGGCTACTACCCAACAATCTGGAAATAATCGCGGACCATCCGTATTCCCAAAAAATCTAAACCTCTTGACGAAGCAAATACACAGACCAATCTGCATCAATTCTATCTTTGGAAAAATACTTGAAAAACTAATTAACAACCGCATCTATTACTACCTATACACAAACGAATTCCTCAACCAACACCAATACGGCTTCACGCGGGGGACATCATCCACACTGGTGTCACAGAAACCGGCTGTTCCAGAAACCGACAGGAGTCATGCTGACGTCTGCGGAAGAATAATGTCCAGGGAAGTAAACGACCGCCTTCGGCGGATGAGCTCGCGGCCAGGCGCGTGTCAGGTTACGCCTCTCTCTGCAGCCCCAGATTTACGCGGCAAGCTGGCGGCTCGCTGTTGCAATGTATTTTTCGTCAGCGCTCAAATTGCCTGGCGGGTCTTAGTGTTTCGAAGAACCCTGCTTTAGGGTCAGGGGTCAGACCGAGGGGTCAACAACCTACCGTGGGAACAGAGAGGGTGCGGGAGCCACGGGGTCACCGGGACTGGCAGTGTGAGAGAGAACTCTAAGACGGACGGACTCATCGCGACGTCGAGGGATGCGGCGAGACCCTGACAACGGCCCCACGCCAGGCACCGGACGAAGCTTTCAGTGAGTGTGCGACCGCAAAAAGTGGGCGTGCGGGGCCAGTGAGCCGCGCCCACGGTGTGCCAAGCCACCCGCCGGAACTTTTCCACCTCGGACGGACCGCGCAGGGAGACGCCAGCACCTCTACGCCAGATGAGACTTTTCTTTTGCACTCACCTATCCTCCTATTTGAGTTTACCATTTGGACTCTCTTAAACTTAGTATTTTTCTAGTACTGTCTAGGCAACCCCGAGCATGAAATTGTAACTGTTATACTGTGCGTACCTGTGCTATCCGCCGCTCGGTGTCTACGTGATTTTTGCATATTATATAGCGCCTAACTATCTACTATACCCCTGTCAAATTAAACTTCAGTTATATATCCGACACACGCCTCCGTCTCTCTTCATTGGTAAGACTCTCCACCAGAGCGTGGCCCTATGCTCGGTCAGCGGTCCCCTTCTTTCACATCGTCACTCGGGAGGCCTACCGCCTTCCTGTGACATAAATTGGCGTCCGCGACAGGACCTGCTGACCACGGTGGAGAGGCTTCCATGACGAGAGAGAGCCGAGCATTAGAACGGATAGTGATTTCTGGGTTGTTGAAGGGAGCCTCGTCGTGTAACGGATTGTACGGTGCGACCTAAACATGGAGGTAGGCGACCTTATTTCGTACGGAAAGCAGCTCGGGCTCGAAGGTCCAGCCCTCAAGGAATGGGTAGACTCCGAGCGGGCGAGGGGCGAAAGAGAAAAGGCCCTAGAGAGAGAAGCAAGGGCTGAAGAAAGAAATTCAGCCAAGGAAGAGGCTCGAGCCCGAGAAGATGCCGAGTTTCGATTGCTGGAGCTGAGAGTAAAGCTCGAAGAGGCCCAGATCAAACTACGAGAAGCCCAGAACGCGGCGACGCCTCCGCCAGCACCAGGTGGAGGAACCGAGGGGGCCGGGCAAACTCTGGGAAAAAGCCCCCAGCGCTGGTTGCCAGCATTCAACGAGGAGAGGGACGATTTGGACGCGTACCTTCTGAGATTTGAGAGGCTGGCCACGGGACAGCGATGGCCACGGGAGCACGAAGGGCCACCGCACTTAGCGTCTGCCTCACTGGAGAGGCGCTCGGGGTGTTTTCGCGACTGACCCCGGAAGACTCGGCTGACTACGACAAAGTTAAAAAGGCTCTCCTTCAGAGGTTCCGCCTGACAGCCGAGGGCTTCCGGGAGAAGTTCAGGGACGCGAAGCCGGAAAAAGGGGAGACGGGCACCCAGTTTGCTGCCAGGTTGGCCAGCCTTCTCGATCAATGGGTCGATCTGTCAGACTGCGAAGGATTTTGACGCCTTAAGAGACCTGTTGCTCACCGAGCAGTTTATTCGCCGAGTCCCCCCAAAATTGTCTCTGTTCCTCCAGGAAAGGAAGAGTAAGGAACTGGACGACATGGCAGAGCTGGCTGACCGGTACTTAGAGGCACAACAACAGGAGACTCACGGCAAGAGTGGTGGGGCTGACGAAGCGACACGGGCCAAGCAAGGTGCAAGGCCTTCGGGGAGCTCGCGCCCGCCCAGGAGATGCTTTCTATGTGATAAAACTGGACACCTGGCCTCTGACTGCAGGGCCGGCCTGTCGACCAATAAGTCCATCGCATGCCGACAATGCGGAAAGACCGGACACGCAGCAAGCCAGTGTTGGAGTAGGCCCCAGGCGAAGAACAAGGTTTCCTGTCTCGGGGAGACCCCAGAGTTGCGAAATACAACCGCAAGTTGTGTTCAAGGGAGCTACGTGGAGCTCAAGGATGGGACGAAAGTACCTGTCCTGAACGCGGTGTCGGAACCGGAGCCGCTGATGACGAATATGCTGGTCACGGCAGGGAAAATCCAGGGCAGGACAGTTAGCGTCCTAAGGGACACCGGCTGTAATACTGTGGTGGTGCGCAGAAGTTTGATCACTCAGGCCGATCTGACGGGAGAGTCGAGTCCCGTCTCTCTAGTAGACGGCACTGTGCGAATCCTGCCTGAGGCAAGGGTGCACGTGGACATGCCCTTTTTCACGGGGGACCTAATCGCCAAGTGCAGAGAGAACCCGCTTTATGATGTCATCCTCGGAAACATCCCGAACGTTCGCGCCCCGGGAGACCCTGATCAGAGTTGGAACCTGCCCGAGGCAGAGAATGCAGGAGAGCAACCCAAGGGGAGAGGAGAGGAAGAGGAAGCATCCCCCGTCACCACAGGTGTGGAGACAAGGAGCAACAAGCAGAAGAAAAGACGAGTACTCCCCTTCGGGTCCGGCTGATCGGCGGCGAACCTGAGAAGCCCGAGAAACTGGCGGAGGAGCAGAGGAAAGACAATACCCTGAGGAGCTGTTTTGAACGCGTGGGGAAGGTCTGGAGATGGCGGAAAAGTGGCAACACGTATGAGTACGTCATGTAGAGGGGGTTGCTTTTCCAGGTTTTCCGGACGCCGGGCGAGCGAGAATACCACCACTTGGTCGTTCCCCGGGGCCTCCGGGACACTGTCCTGAGAATGGCTCACGACGGAATACTGGCGGGGCATCAAGGCGTGGAGAAAACAAGCCACCGCATCGTTGGAGAGTTCTACTGGCCGAGAGTTCAAGGCGATGTGAAGCGGTTCGTCAACTCATGCGACCAATGTCAAAGGACGACTCCTAAGGGCAAGGTGTCGAAAGCGCCACTCGGAACGATGCCGACTATCGACACCCCCTTCCAGCGGGTGGCTGTCGATATCGTGGGACCCCTTGCACCGGCAACGACGAAGGGAAACAGATACATCCTGACGATGGTGGACTATGCAACCCGCTACCCGGACGCCGTGGCGCTTCCCGACATAACCACCGAACGGGTGGCGGAGGCCTTGGTAGAGATGTTTGCTCGGACCGGGGTCCCAAAAAAATTCTCAGCGACCGCGGCGCGAATTTTTGTTCCGATCTCATGCGCGAAGTAAGTCGAATGCTGTCGATGTGTCAGCTGCACACGACGCCGTACCATCCGATGGCTAACGGACTAGTGGAAAAATTCAATGGAACATTGAAGATGATGCTCAAGCGGATGAGCCAGGAGAAGCCAAAGGACTGGGATAGGTACCTCGGTCCCCTCCTTTTCGCTTACCGGGAGGTGCCCCAGGCCAGCCTTGGCTTTTCCCCGTTCGAGTTGCTCTACGGACGACAGGTATGGGGTCCCCTTTCTGTTCTGAGAGAATTGTGGACCAACGAGTCCCTGGAACCGGAGCTCAGGACAACGTACCAGTACGTCTTCAAGCTTCGAAACCGTCTTGAGAATACTTGCAGAGTGGCCCACGAGGGGCTGGAGAGGTCGAGTGCCCGCTACAAGCAACACTACAACAAGAAAGCTCGCAACCGCACACTGCAGGTGGGAGATAAGGTCCTCATCTTGTTGCCAACTTATCACAACAAACTGCTGATGCAGTGGAAAGGACCTTACCATGTTGTTGCAAGGAAGGGGGACCTGGATTATGCCGTGGACTTGGGACACGCTACAAAGCTGTTTCACTTGAACATGCTAAAGAAATACGAAGAACGGGAAGTCCAGACCAAACAACCGGAGGTGAGCCAGTGTGCGGTGGTCACCATTGACAGGGAAGAGGAATGCGGTATGCCACGACTGAACCTCCAAAAGAAAGAAGACAGCCTAGACGTGGTGATTTCTGACGGACTGACAGCGGTGCAGGAAAGAAAAGCCAAATGGCTAATTGCTGAGTTCGACACTGTTTTCGGACCTGCCTGGATGCACAGATTTGGCAGAATGCAGGTTGGAGCTGAAAACAACCACGCAAATCAATGTCAGGCAATAACCGCTGCCTTTTGCCGTGCGTCAGACGATCAAGGAAGAAGTGGAAAGGATGACCGAAATGGGCATCACTGAGAGATCTAACTCGGCTTACAACTCCCCTGTACTCGTCGTGAAGAAGTCGGACGGCACGCACCGGCTGTGTGTCGACTTTCGAGGAATAAACAACATGCTGGTTTCCGACGCCGAGCCGATCCCCAGGGTCGACACACTCTTCGCTGATGTGGGTTCGAAAAGATATTTCACCAAACTGGATTTCTGCAAAGGATACGGGCAGATCCCTCTGACCAAGGAGTTGAAAGACAAAACCGCTTTCTCCACCGAAATTGGGTTATACCAGTTCCGCTTTATGCCCTTCGGCATCAAGACTGCCCCTGCAGTTTTTACGAAACTCATGCGAAGACTGTTAGACGAAGTGCCGGAGGTGAGGTACTACTACGACGATGTTTTGATTGCCACCAAGACGTGGGAGGAACACCTGTCTGCACTCCGGCGGGTGTTGGAGAGAATCAGGGACGCCGGACTGACGGTGAGGCCGACCAAATGCGAGGTGGGGCAGGAGGAGGTGGCCTTTCTGGGACACCAGGTGGGCAAAGGCCAAATGGCTCCACTGGTGGGACTCGTCGACAGGATCCTAAACGCAAAAAGGCCCGAAACCAAGCGGCAAGTTCGTTCGTTCCTGGGACTGGCCGGATACTACCGGGAATTTGTTCCCGGTTACGCCGATGTCTCCGCCCCCTGACAGACCTAACTCGGAAGAAGGCAGCAATCGGGTAGACTGGGAGGATCAGCACGAGAGGGCTTTCAACAAGCTGAAACAGCTGCTAGCGCGTGCCCCTATTCTCAAGTTACCGGACCTCGAGAAACCACTCATCTTGAGGACGGATGCCTCTGATCACAGCATTGGAGCGGTCTTGCTTCAGGAGGACGGTGGGGTGTTACACCCAGTAGCCTACGCAGGCAGAAAGCTACTGCCGAGAGAGACTGCCTACGCGACAGTTGAACGTGAGGGGCTGGCGTTGGTATGGGCCATACAGAAATTCCACACCTACCTATATGGCAGACCGTTCGTGCTTCAGACGGATCATCAACCCCTTCTGTATATTAATCGTACACGTCATGCCAACGCTCGCGTTATGCGCTGGAGCCTCCAGCTGCAAGAGTACAACTTTCGCGTGCAACACATTAAAGGCGGCGAAAATGTGGGAGCAGATTACCTAAGTCGGCCTTAGGCGCCCTAGGCGCCCAGG
Organism: Ixodes ricinus; assembly: GCA_037355805.1. Lineage (NCBI taxonomy): Eukaryota > Metazoa > Arthropoda > Arachnida > Ixodida > Ixodidae > Ixodes > Ixodes ricinus. Next base: position 10,047 of record JAZHYW010038243.1, read on the forward strand.
CTGATATGCACCTCGCGGAGAAACCTGCCAAACTGTCGAGTATGTGTATCACAACGTTTTGCAGCGTTTCGCAATATTTCTTTGTGTGTGGTAAACAAGTATTAGTTCTGTGTGCATAGTATTTATCACCGGAAAACTTTGTGCTACAAAATATGTGCCACAAGTTGTTGTTGTTTTTTGTTTTTTTTTGGGGGGGGGGGCCTTGCAGAGTGTTGTGTTACTACTTTGGCTGCAAATGTTTCTTTTACTGCAGAGTGCAGAGATGCAGTTTCATTTAGTAGAGCTACTAGTCCCGTAGCATGTGGGGTGTGGGCCGTTTTCTTGTGCTGTTTCCTATATTCACGAGTGAATATTTTTAAGTGAGGGGTTGTGTCACAGAAACCGACTGTTCCAGAAACCGACAGGGGTCGTGCTGACATCTGGGGAAGAATAATGTCCAGGGAAGTAAACGACCGCCTTCGGCGGATGAGCTCGCGGCCAGGCGCGTGTCAGGTTACACCTCTCTCTGCAGCCCCAGATTTACGAGGCGAGCTGGCGGTTCGCTGTTGGAATGTGTTTTTCGTCAGCGCTCAAATTGCCTGGCGGGTCTTAGTGTTTCGAAGAACCCTGCTTTAGGGTCAGGGGTCAGACCGAGGGGGCAACAACCTACCGTGGGAACAGAGAGAGTGCGGGAACCACGGGGTCGCCGGGACTGGCGGTGTGAGAGAAAACTCTAAAGCGGACGGACTCATCGCGACGTCGAGGGATGCGGCGAGACCCTGTCGACGGCCCCACGCCAGCCAGGCATCGGACGAAGCTTCCGGTGAGTGTGCGACCGCAAAAAGTGGGCGTGCGGGGCCAGTGAGCCGCGCACGCCCACTTTTGTAAACACCGCTGACCAGACCGGGCCCGGTCCCCTGGCGGTGGTCTCCCTAGAAAGTTAGATTCACAATTTTTTTTTCTCTTTTTTTTTCGTTTTTTAATTTCAATTGGCTTTTACTTCAAATTTATTTTTTTGGTCTTGATCACTTTTATTTACTTTCAATTGGATTAAGTCTGCAATGCTAATGCTGGAGCAGACCGAGGCACATTATTTTTCAATCCTTTTCTATTGCCTCAGCTCACATCTGTCTGTCCCACCAGCCCTGTAGAACCCAGTATTTGCCAGCTTAAGCTAAAATGGAGCGCAGTAAATGAAGCATGCCGCTGGCGCCATATCCACAGCCGTCCCACCATCTGGAACACAGACCCGCTGCCGGCTCCGCACGTTGACGCTTTTGTTTTCGCTCCCTCCTACTTTCCCGGGCTGCTTTTGCGAAGAAAATAAGTGAACTGGAGACGATGTGCAGCCTTCAAACGCCGATGGCATTTCAAGATCATTGGTAATGTTTCACTGTATTCTTGTTAAAAAATAAAAGTTTAACCAATATAATATATTGGTTACCGGTTAAGACATTACGAATACGGTTACGGTTAACATCAAATTAAAATACTGGTTTTGTTCCGGTTCCAGGTTACCGGGAAAAAAACACTCAAGTGTACTGAATAATCGACGCCACACAGCTGGCAGATACGGCATGACCCACGACAAAGTGAAAGTGCCAAGTGACCTCTCCTCAGAAGCCATGCTGGAGGCAGACTTCAAATGCCTGACGTTGGAAACCTGTTGGTTGAATATACAGTTGAACCTCGATTTAACGAAGTAACCGGGACTTGCTAATTACTTCGTTAAAACGGGATCTTCGTAAAATCGAAAAAGGAGACCTCGCGCACAGGCTGCAGGGAATCCGAATTTGTTCGTTAAATCAGGAAATTTGTGAAATCGGGTTTCGTTAAATCGAGGTTCAACTGTACAGTGTGAATACTGTGATGACTCTCAAAGATAGCGAGCGTGCATACCTTTTATTTTTTGCATCACGACCAGCATGTTCGATAAGCATCGCCGTCGAGACAACTTAATGTTCTTCCCGGAATAAACCCCTCTTGCAAGCGCAGTTGTTGCTCTCGCATCGGTCACCACAGTGGCGATGAGGCACAGTCTCGCCCGTGCGGGCCGGACGCCACCAGCATGATGGCTTTCGGCAGTCGAATTCGAGAGTTTGACTTGAACAGTAATTCTTCCTGGGAGGAATACGTCGAGCGCATTTAACTCTGCTGTGCGGCTAACAAGCTGAAGGAAGACTCCGACAAGAGGGCAGCGTTGCTCAGCTGTTGTGAGCAAGAAACCTACTCCCTGAAAGCAACGCTCGTCGAGCCTCTTCGATCGCCGGTTGTGGATTACAAGGTCATTGTCGACGTCGTGGAAAATCGCATCAACCCAAAGCCGTCTGAACTGTATTTAAGGTGTGTCTTTTCAAAATGTGACCAGCAAGATGGAGATTCTATCACTGACTACATCACAGCCTTGCGTAAGCTGGCTGAAAACTGCGGGTTCAGCAAGGCAGTTTCCGCTTGACATAATGCTGTGCGACCGCTTGGTTTTTTAATCGCAGACGACGTGGTACAGCCACAGGAACAACTGTTGGCAGAAAAGAATTTGACGTTTGAGGCATTAAGCAAGAAAATCCTCGTTATTCTGTGCGCTAGCCACCCGGGAATGACTGTGATGAAAGCAATTGCAAGGCCTCATCTGATGGCCTAAGATTGACGCACAGATAAAATAATTTGTCCCGCACTGCAAGCTGTGCCAAGAGAACTGGCAGAGTGAACCTATACTTTGTGTAAGAAGTTGTGTGCAGTGTAGCGGAGTTTATGAAATGTCAACAGGCAACTTCTTGCACGAAAAAACAGAGTTCCAACAAAATACACACGTTTTGAGTTTATATTTGTGTACACACCGTAAGGGTGAATATTTATGTACTTAACCACACAGCTCCATTTGAAAGTAATTGATTTGGACAATTCATTCTGTATCTTTTGCTTGCTCAATTGAGGAATACTCGAGAATGAGTTCCAAGATATCAAAAACAAAAAAGTCATTTGCGGCACTTACATAATTTTTTTGTTTATGTAGAAACACTACATAATTTGTATTGAAACTAAAAACATGAAAAATTTTATAAAGCTGTTTTATTGTTTTCTGAATTTGTGACGGCGGAGGGCGTTTTTCACATAGTAGTTTGGTTATCGTAAGATGGCTACCACCGTGTCACCTAAGAGGTATTGCTCCAAGCTCTCATTTTTTCCAAGACAGGAAAAGCAAATTGCAATGAATGTGCTAGGAGTTTTAATGAAAAAGGCGAGAAAATCTGCAAGCACCACGAGCATCTTTCAAAGAACGGCGCAGCTCACTGCTGTGAGTGAACGGGCGCTGTACAAGTGGCCTGCCGATTTTCAGAAGAGCGGCACAGTGTCGACTCCGCAAACCAATTCCAGAGGCGGGAAGAACTGCGATCGAACGAAGAAGCTCGACAACTTCGACCTTGGTGTTCTTAAAAGAAAAGTACATGATTTCTTCCGCAGGAACGAGATGCCAATGGTTGCAAAGGTGAGAAAGCTCTTCTGTGAAAGCGACGACCTACCACGAGTCTCGGTATCTACGCTGAACCGAATGCTTAACAAGCACAACTTCAAGTACCGCAAACGAAGTAGAAACGCGCATCTGATTGAGGGCCCGAACATCATACAGTGGCGATGCAGCTACCTCCGGCAGATCGAAGAGTTCCGCAAAGAGGGAAGGCAGAGATATTTGACGGATGAAACCTGGGCAAACACCGGGCACACGAAAGGTTGTGTCTGGGTAGACACAACTATTGCTAGTTCAAGTCAGGCCAGAGGTTCTGGACTTACTGCCGGATTGAAAATTCCAAGCAGTAAAAGTGAGCGACTCATTATCACCCACTGCGGCAACGAATGAACAGGGCTTCGTTGATGGAGCGGGAGAAGTATTCAGAGCGCGTAAAGGCCCCGGTTGACTACCACCAAGACATGGACGGGCCGCATTTCGAAAAATAGTTTAGCGAGAGGCGGCTCCCAAAGCTTGCCCCCAACAGTGTAATCATCATGGATTATGCACCCTATCATTCGGCGAAGACTGAGAAAGTTCCGTGGATGTCAACACGAAAAAAGGATATTCAAGACTGGCTTTCCAGAAAGGGTGTTGCGTGGAGCAATGAAATGGTAAAGGCTCAGCTACTCCAGCTTGTTGCAACAGTAAAGATTCAGGGTAACCGGTACTGTGTCGATCAGATGGCTTCCCTGGCTGGCCACATAGTTTTACGCTTGACCCCTTAGCACTGCTAGCTCAACCTCATCGAGCTGGTTCGGAGTATGGCGAAGGGGTATGTGGCCAACAAAAAAAGATGTTCAAGTTTGCCGACCTTGAACCGTTAGTCTTGGGGGGCTTCGCTGAAGTCACACCTGAGAAGTGGGAACATTGTGTTCGCCATGCTATGGACAAAGGGGACACCATGAGGAAAGTTGACCACATCATCGATGACGTCGTCGACAATGTCGACAGGATACTGACCATGTTTGGTGACGAGGACTCGGCAAGATCTGAAGATGATAGCTCAGAACACGCTAGCATGTTAGATGATGACCTGGGATGCCAGCCTTTGTAAGATTTGTAGCAGCCTTTGTAGCTCACTTGGAATACTCCTATTTTATTTATTTATTATTTATTTCAAATACCCTCAAGGTTAGTGCATTGAAGAGGCGAGAGTGCTGTAAAATATGAACTATAAAGTGCACATATTAGTAACAGCATGTTTAAACAAAACATTATCAGCGATGTTAGCAATACTATAGTGGCTAGTGCTCGTAAATCCTTGGGATATATTAAACATAACTTATACCTCACCCCACATTCTGTTAAGGCAAATGCCTACAAAACTTCTTGTAAGATCTAAATTGGACCATTCTAACATTATTTGGTGGCCTCATCAGTTAACAAATTAGAATCGGTTAAAAACAAGGCAAGTTGTTTCATAATGCATGATTACTCTAGAAAATCCAGCATATCTGCACTAAAATCTGCTCTTGTGCCCATTGTCTGAAAGAACCATCAAACTATTACATTTCCTCCTCCTCTTTTCGTGACTCTAGCTTACAACCAGCATCATACATTTCCATGCGCCTTGACCATAACCTAAAATTAAGCCATTATTTCCGAGGACTAATAAATTTAAGCACTCCCCACTGGCTCTTGCCATTCATAACTGGAATTCTCTTCCTCAATTGTAAATTAAACTAATCACGACAAATTGAAACGATTTTTGCAAGGAACACCTCCAAACTGTTCATAATTTTCATGATTAGTTATCACCACCTATATTTCCTGACTTGTTTCGTTTTCTTTCTTTTTCATTTCTTGTTGTCAATATTTCCCTACACCATGTTCCTAATTAATCAGCTGTTTTATCGCATTTACCTGCTCGAATTTGTCTTCTTGTCCCCCTCATTAATGTACTTTCTATGTACCTTTGACGGATAATAAAATGAAAATTACCTCATTAGTGCCAAAATGTGTCTTCATGTTCTCCAGTGTTTGAGGTTAAATCCCCTTGCATTGCCCCTTGTGCATAAAAGTTACTAGCAGACTCAAGAGAAGGTGCGCTGTGTCCAGCATATTTCCCTGTATTGCCTATTTGCCTACTTGCTATTGGGCCACATGAAGGGGCAAATAGAAAACATAAAAAAGCATTTTGATCGCTTTTGTGTTTGTACAACGCGTGCACACCGCAGCAACTCAGCGCGCACGCCCCAGCAACTCAGCGCGCGCGCCATGCAGGAATGCGGGCACTGGCCAATTCGAGCCAAGCCAAGCCAGGCCAAGTTAAGTCAACAGAAGCCAAGCCAAGACTGACCGCGTTTACGCAAGGTGTTTGTTTATACAGAGAAACCAGAACAAGAAGTGTGATCGTGTATCAGGTTCAGCAGTATTTTTCCTGCCTGTGCATTTTTTAGTTTCTGCTCCAAAGTGGTCTGGTGTTTGTGTGTTGGTGCTTCTGCTTCCTGCCTTGCTTGGATTGTGGGCTGCCGAGGAGTTCACCCCGAAGAAAGGGGAACTACCAGACAAGCGTGCCGTGCTGCTGCTGATGATCTGCGTAGTCGCCAAGTGGATTGTAAATGGAAAGACCTGAGCACTGAGGATGAGTGCAGTCAAAACAGATATTTCTTCTATTTCCATTGACTTTTCACTTCTGCTCTGCCCCCGAATGCGAGAAATTGACGCGGCCTCAACTCGCGTTATAATGGTAATAATTTTTTTTTTTTCCTTTTTGAGGTTATTAAAATTTGCCCTCGCGTTATATTCATGGTCGCGTTATATTCGTGCAAATACGGTAATTGTTATGTCGAATATACATTTTGCTACCGTGCAGAAAAACTGTAGTTGGCTTTATGAAGTATATTTATTTATCGAAGACCCCTTATCTACTGGCTCAAGTTAATTGATCTCTGCATTCCACAAACCGTTTTTCTCTAATTATACTTTTCAAGACACGTCACTACATAAAAAGGCACCCCAGCCTCGCACTTTGGGACCACTCTTTCAGAATGGCCTGAAATGGCATTTGTTTTTCTATCCAGGATTTCCTTTATTTTGTTTATTACTAATTTCTGGATCTCAGTGTTTGCAATAAAACGTGAGGCTGAAGGACAGATTCACCTTTTGGAACAATGAAGGAGCAAACTAAGGCCGAAGTCCTATAAACAAAACGTTCCAGATGCCACCAACAGCTGTTATTACAAGGCAAAATGTTGCTATACATGTTTGAATAATATTGACACTCCAGCTGGGTGATGCAGGGAGCAAATCAAAACTCACACCTGCATGGGACAGCACCTGATTATACTCGAACGTAAATTCAAAGGGTTAAGTGGAGATGCAAGTAAAAATACAGCAATATTTTGCAAAAAGTTTGATTTTGGATATTATGGTATTTTATTATCTTTGAATCTTCATATTTTATTAATAAAACTAGTAACAGCCAGTTATGATTGCGAAATTAGTCAAATATGAGTGTGAAGACCTCTCGGCAACCTAAAACTACAAATAATTTGAGCAATTTTTTTGTGCATGGTTCTTCAAATTGTGACGTCGGCCGCCAGCATACATTTACAAGAAGGCCTAGCCGTCTCCTCTCCATTGCTGTCTTCTGTAGCTTCAATTTCTCACAGAAAGTTAATTTCTTTCCCACCGCAAAAGAGTATAGCTACACATCTATGGTATAACATAAGTCTGCGCACGTGGTGTCCATAGTGTGGACGAAACTCCGAGAGACAATAATCACAAACGGTGAGACGACGACAGTGGTTTTGACGCGAAAGACGGTGGTAACGGCGGGACCACGGCGGGCGGCCGGTCTGCACCAAGAAGCGCGCTGCGCAGGCGCGTATGCCAATCATGGGGACACCGCTGAGCGCAGAGAGGCAACGTTGCTGACGTCATGCGCTACGCTCGATCGGAGAAGTAAAAACAAGCAAAAGGGGCTATGAAGATGACATTTAGTTGAATGTTGGCTCCGCCCATGCCGTAGCCTTGACTGCGCTGTTGGTTGCGCCTGAATTCACCTGCTCGAGTCAGCCGATTTCGGCAACTTGGTGAGTAGCAAAGTTTGCTGGACCGTTTAAGAAACATTTAGACAAAACTGCGTCGTAATATTTGACGTGTGGTCTTTGTAGGCGATACTGAAGAGGACTGCATTGTTTTTTCAAAACCAAAAATGAAGCGGAGTTGCCCTTTAAGGGGGACACTACCCAGAGAAAAAAATTCTACAAAAAACATTGATTTTGAAAAATTACTAGGGGTATGCGAATATTGAAATTTTCTAATACGAATCGAATATGAAGAAGACAAAAAAACGGGCTTCGAATATCGAATCGAATATCGAATATGTGTATAGTAATAAAAATTGCAAAACATGAGGTAAGAGCAGGTTTTATTGCCTTTTTAAAATAAATCAGTGCAACTGCATTTTACTGGGCTGTAGCAGGCTAAAGATACTTCTAGTCTTGTACTCATTACAAATTATCATGTAGAAAAATTAACTGCTCAACGTGTTCAGAAAGAGCTTCCTACGCGCCTTGACAACATTTCCGCCTGTAGAAACACCCTTTCACTCAAGAAACCTGCAACATTTCCCTGAAGTTCGAAGTTCAGCTTATGGACAGTGTTGCCCGGCTGCTACACGAATATTTCGAATTTTGCGAAACAAAAAATTTAGAAAGTAGTTTATTTATGATTTATAAAATGGTTACCAATGTTTACGCCATATAAAAACGGAAATATGCTCTTTAACGCTTTCATTAGTTATTAATGTGAACCAGTGATGCCAATAAACCCAACAAATATTGCACTTTGCCTCCCCCTGGTGAAACCAACTAGTTCTATTTTTTCATTTTTGCGCATGCTCACAAACGATGAACTCCAGTCGAACCTTTGTCAGAACATCACGTTGAAAGTTCGAAAAATTCGGACTTGGTCGAACTCGAACCTGGGCAGGTTCGCGGCGTCCCTACTTTTGACTGCGGGCGTGGGCAGGAGTTGTCGATGGCGATGCAATGTTCTGCTCGCCCTAGCGTTTTTTTCTTGTCTTTTTAATTTTGAAACATTTATATTAGTTAACACACTGGAGATTTATTTTATATTTATATTTCATTCTCGAGGTTTATTTTATTGTGTCAAGTTATAGAACGCGCAATTACATCACATACTGCAATAAAAGTGCCACACAACAATGGGCTTGGTGAAAAATAAACCGAAATTGATCCTGTCTTGCTGCCATCGGACAGATAAAAACGAGTAGAACGATAACGCACGCATCATACGCCTGTCTCAGTGAATAAACATATTCACAGGGGAACGCGTGGCAGGCACATTAAGGCCCGTTCACACTCTTGCGACCGAGTTCGACCGAGAGACCAAACCGGTTTTAAGCCTCTTGCGATCTCTTAGGACCAGCTCGGCTGCAGCGGAGCTGGTCCTAAGAGATCGCAAGGCTCCAAGCTCGGTTTGGTCTCTCTCGGTCGAGTCGCAAAGTGGCACGGACCTTTATTTGTTACTTGCTCGATTATTCGCAGTTTGTGCGAATATTCGCCATTTTTCCCGAATATTCGGGTTTGGCCGAATATTCGGGTACTTCCGAATATGCAATTTTCGAATCGAATACGTTTCGAATAAGGAAAATAATCGATTCAGTATTCGATATTTTGAATATTCGCACATCTCCTAAATATTACATGTTTACATCCATCTACATCCAGAGTATTCCCAGAATTATTTACTAGTTTACACAGCATAGTTAATTTTTTATAAATTATTTTCTGTCCATTCCGTTCCACTTTTGTATAAATTACATTTTAGTCGATCTATCGTTTGATAATGGCAATACAGGAAGGCTCGTTCTTCACTTTACCTGACTAAAATTTAATAAGGAATGCCCCTATGGAGTTTTGTTTGTCACTTTACTGAATGTCTTTTATAAAAATAATGTTGACATTTAAAGTCGGAGACACTAGAAGACCAAAAAGTTGACCAATTTTGCAGAAGAGAAATTGATAGAAATCAATGACTTTTTACAAAAAGCTTTCCATAGGCGCACCTCCTAGGCATTCTGCTACGTATCTAGCGAATAAAAAGCTTGAATTTGTGTGATAGTTTTCCGACGATAGATTAACTAAACAATGTAGGGGTGTTGCTGATAGAAGCTGCCCTAATTTCCTTCCCACTAGCTGACAGACCTGAAAGTTTGTCATGCACGCTCTAGCATGACCACCAGCCTACCCTGTAAATTTCATTAATTTTAAGCGAGGGTTCAAAAGGTTGACCTCCAGGGGGTGTATCTCGCTTAAGAGGAGCAAGTGTGTATATTTTACCAGGCTCTTTTAAATGGGCTGCCAGGTCCCATGTGTCTGCAAGAACACATATTTTTCTGGATGTGCATTGCATCCAGAACATAACAAACAAGCTATATTAAATTTAACAACAGATCTATAAAGAAAAGATCATGGACTATTAACTGTGAACATAGCATTTAGTTATCGTAAATAATAAAAAAAATGGTTTCCCTGGTGCATGATCCAGGTCAAAAATCACAAAGAGTAAGCGACAAACATTGCTGCATATACACCGTTTACTTAGGAAACAAATGTTCAGCCTTTTGCATATGCACAGATGCTTTACTGCCCCCGTTCTTATTCAAAAAGCGTAAAATATCTGCTACCTCGAAGACACGTCTCCATGTCCCTCCTCCAGAAAAGTAAATGGCTTATGTTTTTACACCTGCCATGGTCCCCGGCCGCTTCCAGCTCACGCCTGGCATGGTCTTGTCTCCTACGTGGTGAGGTACGTGTTCCGCTCTTACTTTAATGCGCAAGGACTATGTACAACTTATGAAGGTTCTTCAGGTTCGTCCTCCGTGACCACAACACACATAAGAAGACAAAGGCAGATGACCCATTTGGCCGGAAAAGTACCCCAGAAAAATCTAACAATCGCTCGGTGCCCAGAGTTTTATCTCTTACTCAAGAATGTGAACTTAGAGACCACAGTGAAGCTCCCCTCTGGGTGTACTTTGTTACGAGGAAGTTCGCCGATCTTGTTTTATTTGAGTGTGTATCTGTGGGAGGGAGGGAGGGGGATTGTGGGCCGCCTTTAGAAGCTTCTGTCCATAATAATGATACAAAAACGTGTGTTTGCCCAGTTCATTCCCAAACTAGTTGTCCATAGTCCGGACCGTGGATATCTTTATTGCCAAGGCCAAGTTGTATGGGAGAGAAGAGTCTTTCAAATGTTTGTCTCCATAGTAAGGTGTCCATATTCACAAGTTCCATATTAATGAAACAGTGACTGTATGCCAACTTGACTTCTGTGGGACAACATGTAATACCAGAATACAGGGGTGGTATGGATGACATCCCAATGATTCTCTTCCAATGACAGATCTGTTGATCAGTGTAGACCATCTTCCACCTGCTTTGGGCTCTCATGAACCCAAAGTTCATCCTCGTTGTGTACGCGTACGAGAAATAAAATGCGTCATTATCCCGAGGAAGAACCTGTAGCCAAAGCAAAGCTGGGACGATCACTTACTACTGTCAGATGCTTTCCGACGAGGCGTGCTTGCCTTGCAGTTGTGCTACAGAAGACCTACCGCTGTCGGAGACAATCCTCCCTGCAAGAGAGAACAGCAGATCTCGTTAGAAACCTAACAGCACACTAAAACAGTAACGTTGTAAATCTTGGAACAAGCCAACAGCTACTTCTGAAGCATGAGACAGCACCAAAGAAAAACAGGCAAACCAGAGCTCTTTGTCTTAAAGCAGTACAATTTTGATGGTTGCCGACTTCCTAAAATACTGGTTCCAGATATCAATGACATGTTGAACTGGTAGCCAATAACAGGTTAAAATTAATTTTTTCCAAAGTTATATAATTTTTTAATTGATCCTCATCATATTTTTTTTTTTTTAACTGGAAGGTTTTACTGGCAACACCGGAAAAGTTATGACGTGAGACTTGTGGGGGAAAGACGGGAAAGAGGAAAATTGGGAATCACCACCGCATGGCTCTGGCCTGAAGTCTTAAACCCTGTCTCCCAGTGGGCCCAATGCTGGCGTGACGCCAAATGAAAAACTGGCCAGTGGAAAATTGGCGACTCCCTTGCCGGGGAAGAAGGCGGCAAGTTGTTGGAACCGAGCGCTGTCTGTGGGGGTGTACGGGCGACTCGGGCCAGGCACCAGACTGGATGCCAATCGTGTGCCTGGCAGTGCTTTCTCAAAATCTAACATTGCCTGCCATCACATTCACGTTGAGAAGTAATGTCCTAGCCTTTTCCTCTCTATCGCAGTCTTCTGTAGTTTCAACTTCTTACAAAAAATATTAAAATATTATTTTTCTGGCGGCAAAAGACTGATGTTGCACACCTATGATAACATTCGAGCGTGTTTTTCTCTTTGTGTAATTTTGAGGCATCTTCACAGCTTGTGCACAAAAATGTTTGTTCTTCATATTGTCCTGTCGCAAGCAAATTGGGAATGCATACACTTTAGAATATGTGGAATTCAACTATTAAGATTTGGTTACAATATATATTTTTTACATTCATGAAAAATTTAAGAAACTTTCATTAGCCCTTTTAAAATAGGGATTTTGTGATTTTCAATTGTTTTAAAATAAAATAGGTCTCATACACATTATTTCTGTTGTTCATCGCACTCAATGTTTTAAAAGGAGCAAAATTAGCTTAAGTATATTATTAGGCTCTTTTAAGTGTGTTTTTCTGCATGTACATTGCATCCAGAACATAAGAAAGTTATTTCGAAACTAACACAAGATTTATAACAAGAACAGGCACTATAAACTGTGAAAATTTCATTTACTTTTTGTAAATAAAGAAAAAAAAAGGTTGCCCAGGCACATGTCGTACTAAGTCAAAGTTTGCTGCCCTTTCTATCCATAGCTACATAGGAAATGCCTTGACGACCGTATCTATACAGAACGTAGACCCGCACTTCTTTCTTTCTTGGTACAGCTTTTCAAATTAAAGGTCAACCTAGGGTCAAAACTAAAGAATGTAGACTTGTAATAGTACTATACATAATGTTTGAGCTTAACACACAACCCAGGTGCTTCCGCATGTCAGCTGCTGCTCCTAACACTACGGTGCAAAGCGGTGAAGCCTGACATGTGCGCTGGTGAGAGGCGCTGAAGGCTGACGCGATCAACGCAAGCGCCACGGTACACTGCAACCAAAAGCTTTTCCGCTAAATTTAGCGGAAAATTTACATCTCGACCTATGCACCAATTGAGGTTCCCCGCTAAATTTGCCAGGAAAATTGAATTCACAAAATAAAGTGTTAACTAAAAATTTTCATCGTCGTATTCACAGTGAGCTGGCGTTGCGAGTCTCATGACGAATGCTATCGCAATTCATAGACAACCAACAATAGAGTTCTCTGTAGCCATTTTTTTTTAAGTTCATATTACTTAGTATGTCTACAGTGATGAAAGCAGCATTTGACCATTTGTAGCAAGTTCTGTAGCAGGCAAAACATTGGTTTGGAGCAGTCACTGACCCTTTTGGAGGAATGCCAACATCTGTGAGTAGCACATCACTCGAAAATCACAGAGCGATTGCATCGCTAAATGAGTTCATCATTGATAATGACTGGGGATTCCTCTTTGATACTGGAGCATATTACCTATTGCCTTTTGTAATAAGAAAAGACAGGGTGCCAAAGGAACACAGAGCATTCTTTTTAGAAATAAGGCTCTCATCAGAGAAGGCTCTATTTCAGGGGTGGAACTCATGAAATGTACTTGGGAGCAGCCACGGGAGCAGCTGAAACAGCTGTTTTGGAGCAGGTTGGGAGCAGCTAAAGCTACGATCTGGAGCAGGCGACGAGCAGCTCAGATCAGCTTTCATTGCACTTCAGCTTGAGTCTTAGGCAAGCACAGGAGCAATTTCAATTGTGCTTAGCAGCACAGATGAATATTAGTGGTTAGGGACCTACGCAGATGGGATAGCAGTTGAACAGGTGCGAACACTTGAACCTTTGTGAGCCTTAATGAGAATCAAAAAAAAGTACCATATGTTTCTGAAGATAGTGTCCTTGATAATTTCTGAGTGGCTTTCAACTGCTCAAAATGCAAACCAGTACTGCCTATAGCACAACTCACATGTGCCCGACATAGTAATTATATGTGCAAACCACGTGACTTGCGTAAGCAACGGACGAGCAGTTGCGCGGAGGAACAGGGCAACAAATTTCGAATCTATACTATTGTGCAACTCAATATCGAAGCTGCAGACTACGATTAACGGACTTATCGTATTTGAAAGCGATAAGCAGGAGCAAGGTTAAAGTGCGCCGAGCAGATCTACCACTCGCGTGAGAGCTGCTGGCCGGCAAGGTTTTGAATCGGACTGCGTTTCAGTTCTATCAAATCACAATTTGTATTGCGGGAATGCGGTTCCAACTTCTAACGATGAAGTACCAAAAGGAATCCTTTGCTCGTTTATTTTCTACTGGTTGACGTCCAGATCCCGGGCCCCAGAGCCTCAGGCAATCTGACGCTTAACGACTCGACCTCATATCGGCCGACTTTCTTAACCGCTTATGGTTGAAGAATAACAGTCCAGTCGCAGGTGGTGTAGCGCTTGGAATCACACCCCCAAGTTTT
>JAZHYW010038244.1:0-25459 GCA_037355805.1 Ixodes ricinus
GTGCCGTTTTGGGATGAACTGGAACTTTTGAGAACAAGAAAGCAGGGTGAAAGAAACGCCTGGTCGTCTGCGTGCAAGAATGAACGCGAATCTTCTGGATGAGCATCGGGAATTGAGCCCAGTATCCCGGGTTCTGCAGCGCGAGCTTTCGCTCCACGTGCTCCGAGCTGGCGTGCGCTAGACCACCCGGCCACCTAATCCCCCTTTGAGGTTACTTGAAAGACCAGCGCAAACACTGTGGGAGCGAGTCGATCTGCCACCACGGCCAGAGGCCGCTGCCGACCACCCAAACTGGACAACATCTGAGGCGCGCAACAGCACACGTAGGACAGTGATGCACAAGCCTATAAAAGACGGCACACGCCCACAGAAGGGGGACGGACCGTAGTCACGGAGGCGTGCAGCTCGAACGCTCCGGCAATGTTTTACGTTGATACTAACAACCCATTCCTGTTACTCTAATAAATGTAGTTTCTCGTTATGGAAACCCCGGCTTCGTGTTGTTCCTCCCGGATGGGCATGCAGCAAGGCAACCCTACCACAACACATCGAGGGGATTTAGTCCCTACAGGTTCTGCAGCGTGAGCTCCGTGCTTTGAACGGAGCTCGCGCTCGAGCATTTCTCCACGTGCTCTGATTTGCGGTGCCACAACACACTCGGCCAACGATCCCCCACCGCAATTGGTTTAGCCTGTGGGCTAAACCAAATGAGCTACGCTTAGAGTATCGGCACTTTTTCCCCCGATATTGTTGTGGGCGCCGCCATCTTGGTGGTTAATAACAAATCAAACGCAACTGCCGATCGTCATGATTCAAAAGTGCGACTTCCTCAGCATTAGTTTCGGTGTCAGGAAGCTCACGTGGTATTGCTTTGCTTTGTCGCGAACTGTTTTTACATTTGTGGAGGACGGAAAAGCGTTTCCTGTGATTTCAGATAAAGCTTCAGATAACTGACAACCATCATTTTAAGCAACAAGATGTGTATGAAGCGTAGCTTATTTAGTGGATCTAGTTTAGCCCGACCGCATAGGCACAGAAAGAGAACGAATAGCTTAACCTCGCGCTCTTGGCGCTGCTTCAGTGGCTTCATCAGCCGGTAGCGTTGGCTGCGCTCTGAACTAAGGTAAAGCAAAGCAAATATTCAGATCTTAGGGTTTCACAGGCCAAATCAACAAAAATCACTTAACACGCTCCAATAAAAAAAAATGCGGGTTTATTTTGACTAACTGGAGATCTTTTGACGCGCAACCGAAATCTCAGATTGGCCTCCGTCGGATTGCGGGCACCTCGGCCGATATTTAAACCCGACAAATATGAATTCATGGGCCAGCGCGTTGGCTCAGAGACACTGAGACGATTTAATGTTTTGTGTTTTGTTTTAATATCATTGCCACTTAAGAGCCACCGAGGTGGTTTTTGAAACAAAATATAGTCAAACCATTCCGACAAGCATAGTTTGGTTGCGAAAATGATTTTTGCAAGTGATAAAAACATTAAAATGTTTTCGCATGCGTGGCGAAATCTGAAATGGCAGAATGCATTTCATGGCGTCCATTTCATTTGGATCGCGTCGGGCATGTGTACCGACGCACAGTAGAACGCGCGCAAAAATAGCGGTGGTGCACCCGCAGCCTCGCGCTTGTTGTTCTGACATCTCTGGCTCGCTCACTGCAGGCATCCAGGCATCTGACACCCTGACATCTGACGCTTTCTCTGTCTTTCACGTGGCGTTCCAAGCGGCACACGACGGAAAATGCACATCAAGCTGTTCTTGAACACGTGTCGCCATCTGTATTTTATATTAAGAAACTACAATTTGCCGTAACTGAATGGGAAAAGTTTGAGGTCTTATAACATTCTTAACGTGTAATATATCAATATGAAAGTTCTGGAAAATGTAATATCGAAGGATGCTTCATAATTTAATGTCTCGTTATTTTGGTTAGTTGACGTGATTCCGTTTTTATAGTGCCATGAAATAATACCATTTTAAACTTTATTTTTTATTTTAAAATATACATTATTTGTACAGTTCGTTGCTTACTTTTTTAATTTATTACATCCAACCGAACGTTCACGTAAAATATTGTGGACGATGGGACGTTATAACTCGAGAAATAATTTTTTCAATATTAGAGACTGTGGTATATTAAGAGCTGAATAATTAACTAACAACTGAAGATAATCATAATATAGAGACATTAAAGTATTGTTGAAAGACAGCTCTTTAATTTGACATTAACTTTATAATTGTAAGATAAATAGAAAGAAAGTTATAAGCCGTCAAAAAAGCACCAAAACGTCATGCACGGTGGGGTTGCACCACGCGCTGTATGCACGCACGCGCTTTACTTGTATGCAAGATTCGAAGTAAATAGTTAAACCAACTTTCATGATTGCGCGCGCAAAGTGCTGCTTCTTTTTAATGTTTATTTAGAACAGTATACTGTTTCAGAAGGGGAGCACGCGCAGCGCGTGTAACTACAATCCCACACGTTTCTTGGTGCTTCAGTAATGGTCAATGTGCAAAACCGAGGCGCCCCTGGCGACTCAGGTGCATTCTGGAAAAACATTTGTGAACCAAAATGTTAGTATCGGTTTCCTCCATCGGACCACGGCCAGCTGCAAGCGGGAACAGCGTTCCTGTACCATGCCCCTCAACGCAGCGTACTCGCCGAGTCTTCCTAGGTTGACCTACGTGTGCGTATGATACAGCAAGTATACGTCTTCTCGTGACTTTGTCGGACGGCAACTGCATCAACGAGAAGCGAAAGCCACTTCGCCTCAGCAAAACTAAACTAAAGTATCATGCATGTATTTACTCATCACATTATCATGTTCACTAGACGCGGCACCGCGGGCCTCCTTGGTACGGGCTGCTGCCTTTCCGCAGGTGCCGCGGCTCCCCAGAGCCAAATAAATAAAGACTAAAGAATAAACCCAATGTCGATCGGCCTACACTGTTCCGCACACCGACCTCCTTGGGGATATTTTGTTTCCACGTCGACAGACTTCTAGCAGGGCCAGGACCAGGATTAGCACTTGGCTTTCCCAATGTTTTTATGCCACCTTCTTCTTTCACTTTCTTTGCCCCGATTCATTTGGCCACTATACTCCGTTTCACCTTATGTTGAACCGCAGCGAAGGCTAGAAGCGCGAGCTCATAGCGCTGGAGCTGCTCTAACGCACGAGAGCTTGTGCCGCCGACATGTGCCCTAGAGCAAGGAGCTCGCGCTTGTAGCCTTTCCTGCGGTACATCATAATATGAAACAGAGTATAGCTGCCACCTCATCTTCCACTTTCCCGAATTTCGCGTTCCTTGCCTTTGCCTTGAATCGCTTACCGTCTGAGAAAGTTACGAGAAGAATACTTCTACATCACATGCACACGTAGGTAAACCTACAGACACTCGGCGAGATACGCTGTGAAGTGTCCACTTGAGTCGGAAACTAAAATCTTCATTGACAAATGTTTCCCAGAATACACCTGAACCGCTAGGGGTGATCGGGTTTTGCACATCGTCCATTGACGAAAAAAGTATATTTGTGATGTTTTGCATTTGATGTAAAAGTGATTCTTGCCGGTGCCCCATGCTTGCGGTCACCGGCAGACATGACGGCGATCTGGTGCATCTGTTTGACATTTGAAAAAAAGGCACCTGGCCTGTTTTATTTTCAGTGTTCAGTGCTTATGGAACATGATTTGCTCGCTTTACGACGCGGTGAACATACGCTGCTGGACTGAGGAAATTGCACTCTGGGCTGAGGAGTTGTAGATATTGAAACGGTGTACACTAGAGTCACTGTATATGGCAGCCTAGCTGCCAGAGTAGCGCCGCGGTTTTACCTGTGCCGCCTTTTCACCGCGATTGGTCAAACGTGGTACCATAGCAACGAGCTGAGCTGGCTGGGTTCCATAGCATCCGACAGAGCCAAACATAGATGGATGGATGGATGATAGCTGCTGTACCCTTCGTAACGGTGGTAGCTTTCGTCACCTAGACTAAAAAATGCGCTTTCCTTCCCCACTTTAATACTCAATCTCTCTTTCCTCTACACCCCTGCCACTATCACTTAGCCGGGGAAATAACCACTCAGGGCCGGTTTTCTCGAAGCGATGGTAAACCCATTTTGGTAAAGCACGGTGCTCAGAGAAGGAAAAGTACCTAGGTACTGTAACAAACGGCTTGATATAGCAACAGTAATTAGTTTTGATTGGCAGAAACATGCGTCATCTATCGGTGAAACAAGCAAGTCATTTTGTTTATCCTCTTTTCCGCTGGTTGTTATCGATCTGGCATGGTCTGACGCAAACTTTTCGTTTCCGTCTCGCAAACTCCCGATGCTGACGCTTGGTTCATTTTCAATCGACGTTTGCGGACAGGACACTATCATCTGCTACCTTGGTTTCTCTTCCCTGCACACCTGAAGAAAAAAAAGAAACCAAGGTAGCAGATGACAGTGTCCTGTCCGCAAACGTCGATTGAAAATGAACCAAGCGTCAGCATCGGGGGTTTGCGAACAGAGGCAAAAAAGTTTAGCATTAGACCATACTAGATCGATAACAACCAGCGGAAAAAGAGGATAAACAAAATGACTTGCTTGTTTCATTGATAGATGACGCATGTTACTGCCCAATCAAAAATAATTACTGTTGTTCTATATCAAGCCGTTTATTACAGTACCTAGGTACTTTTTCCTTCCTAGGCACCCTTTTCCCTCACACCTGGTTCGCTTAGAAGATGTGCGCAGTTCGCAAAGGAAGGTAGCCCAGGAGTCCTCAGGGCAGCGTCATTAGCCCATTTTTGTTCAATGCAGCAATGGCAGTTCTGCCGGAGGCCCTGCAGCCCTTGAACACCCCTTCTTCAGTCATAAACATCGCACTTTACGCCGAGGATGTTGCCTCCTGGGCTACTGCCCCAACTAGCTGATACAGCAACATGCAGCGAACACTCCAGCTAGGCCTCGACGCTATAGTTGACGTGATAGCCGGCTTGGTCTTACGTTATCGGCCTCCAAAACAGCTGCTCTTCAATACCACCCTACGGCCAGATCTTTATCAACCGAACTGTATGCACGATCAATGGGACAAACGTGACAAGGGTTCGAACATACTCCTATCTAGGCTTCCTCCTAGATGATCGAGTCTCTGGCGACCAGCAGTCAAGACAACCATTATCAGATGTCGCCGACACCTCAACGCCATCCGTATGATCATTGGCAGCAGATGGGGAACTCTACAGGCAATGATGATGCAACTCTACAGAGGTCTAATTCTTTCAAGACTGCTATACGCACTGCCACTGGTGCACCTCGGCAATGCCCAGAGCTCACAGTTGAGACTCTTCAAAGAGTGGCAGTCCGTCTGTGCCTTGGATTACCCAGATATTCACCAAACGTCCCAACACTAGTAGAAGCGAGGGTAAACCTAGTCGAAAATCACGGTAGAGAAGTAACACTCCGGCACATAGCGAGGCAACCGCCTGTCGCTCGACTGCTCCTCTTCTGAATCGCATTCACCAACGCCCGCTTTCTTGCCTTGGTTCTCTGGCAACGGAGTTTATGGCCTTTATTGGTGATCCGGACACCGACTACCCGGCACCGCCACCATATGCC
Organism: Ixodes ricinus; assembly: GCA_037355805.1. Lineage (NCBI taxonomy): Eukaryota > Metazoa > Arthropoda > Arachnida > Ixodida > Ixodidae > Ixodes > Ixodes ricinus. Next base: position 5,616 of record JAZHYW010038244.1, read on the forward strand.
CCTCTACTGGAACATAAATGAGATTGTCCCAACGCTCAGAAGCAAGCGCAACACAGCACAGGTCGTTGCCTGGACCACTGCAGAGGACTCACATAGAGACACTGTACCAGGGATGGATGCGAATATACACCGACGGCTCAGTCTCGTCATAGCAGCAAGTCATCTACCGCAGCGGTTTACATACCTGACCTGAAATGTGTCTCATGCCAGAAAGCCTCAGCTTCCACGCCACATCAACAACCGCTGAGCTGGTGGCCCCTAGGCTTGGACTTGACGCCCTGGAGGAACTACTCTTACTGCGGGAAGGCTTTGCTTCTTACCGACTCCGTAATTAGCACTACAACATCTCGGTAATCTCGATGATGCCCCTCAATATGCGCGATACATTGCACACCTTGGCGTAGAAACCTCCAAGCGACGGGCTGGGAAATATCATTCCAATGGCTGCCCTCATGCAGGCATTTTGCGGTAATGAGGGACGGCCGACCTTCTTGCCGCTGCGGCACACCAGGTTGGAGCTCCCGCCATTAGGGTGCCGAAGATTCATGAAGCCAAGCCGCTGATCCACCAAGCGATAACGCAGAATCATCCGGACCCACGGGTCGCCAGCGGGAGACCACCCCCACGCGTCCCTTCGAAGCCGCTCACGTGCAAGCGCGCCCTCCGTACTACACCGGCTTCGCACAGGTTGCGCCTTTACTGCATCTGCCATCCACCGAATTGACGCAACGAGGAGCCCGAATTGCCCTACTTGTGACACTCTCGAGGATGTGGACCATCTCTTTTGGGTCTGTCCCAATTACGCAGACGAGAGAAAAATCTTCTTCGACAGGGCTGCAGATCGCGGGAGCTGCCCGCTCTAACTACGCAAGACATTCTTTTCCCCCCGGCTCCATACGTGATGCCACTCATCAACATTTCTTTTCTTACCTCTTTATTCCTGGAAGTTACCTGCCTATCGGACCGCTTGTAACAGTGCCCACAGTGCTGTAGGAATAGATATACAGTAGTGGACAAAATAATCAAGTAACTGTGACCTCATCCAAGATGCCTTCTCTTCCCCCTCTTCACCTTTCTGATCTTTTCTTTTTGATCCCCTCTTCTCACCCCCCCACCTGAAACCGGCTTGCCCCCAATCGACGGTGTGGTTAATAAGTTCCAGGCTTCCTTTTCTTTTCTCAACACTTCTCTCTCTCTCTCTCCCTCAAACCTGCGTTTTGCTACATATCGCAATAAGACGCAAGATAATCCTAATATCACTTTTAAAAACGAAAAAAAGCGAAGGATGATCTCTGTTAACTTTCTTTGGGTGGTAATTATTTGTTTATTTCTCGTTTCTGCGACTTCTGCAGATGACATCGGCAAGGTTGATTCGTATGCTGCGCTGCCCGTGTCCCAACTGGAGCGACATACGGATGACAAGAGACAGCGACAAGCCTCAAACCCATGCAGCATGCTCGCGATGGTACCTTTGACAGGCGTGTAGTCGTTCGGTGCTCGTGAAGTAAGCACGAGCGATTGCAAGCCTGCCAAAGACACCCTCGCGTGCATGATGCTCGTGTTTGAGCATAGCCTCCTTTATTCTACGAAGCCTCTCAAATCGCGAAAGACTCTGGTTTGGGGCTTGTCGTTGTCTTTTGTTTCTGTATGTCGCTCTAGTGGGACTACGGGCATTACGTTACGTTACGACGAATCCTTCGTTGCCACGGCAACTCACCGTCATAGCTCGTCGTCACCGAAACATTCGTGTCTCGAATATCGCGTGCCAGGCTATCTCTTTGAATTGGTAGCCACGCTTAATACGAAGCACGAATTTTCCGGTGACTTTTCGTAACCTCTAAACGTAAGAAAAACGGGGTATTGGTGTGGTGATAGTTGCACAGCCTGCAGTTGAACAGCTTAAAGCTGCTTCTCGTCACCGTTGAATTGCTGGCCACCGGGGATATGTAGAAACCTCGATGCTGTCGGCATACTGTCGGCGCACTGCGAACAAAAAAACAGTACAATGTCCCAGCTGTTCACCCGGAACGAAGACTTTATCGAAAATAACCCCCTTTCTCCGCAAAGTAATCGCTGCTCACGAGTTGGCGTGCATAGTGTAACAAATTAAACGTGTTAGCATAAATAGCATACCAACACTTGTTCGCAAAACATTTGTTTACTCACCATAAAAACACTTGCAAGGCTTCTGGCGTTAACGTTAATCAGGCGCAGCCCTGAGAGAAACAGTAAATGACAACAACAACAGTTGCAGGAAAACTGCCTGCGCCTGATTAACGTTAACGCCAGAAGCCTTGTGAATAAAGTCGCTGAGCTAGAGCATTTGCTGATGTTTCATAATCCACACATTGTAGTAGTAACCGAAACCTGGCTCCATGAGAGTATTCAAGGCAGCGAATTACTCCAACCATCGTATAAAATTATAAGAAAAGATCGAGGGTCACGGGGAGGAGGAGTCGCAATTGTTTTAAAAAAGCATTTAGACTGCATCATCATGCCTGATTGCCCCAACACAGAAAGCCTTTGGTGCAAGATAAGGTTCAACGAAGCATTATTTACAATTGGTGCTGTTTACAGGCCCCCAGATTCTCCGATTTCGTATCTAGAATCAATTTACGACTACATTAGCGCTAACGTTACCGACAGGCACAAAACAATAATAGCAGGTGACTTTAACTTACCGGGGATAAACTGGGAGCGCTTTGAGGCTGGTTCGGTGGAAAATAAAAGCTGTGAATTACTCCTGGACCTCGCATTTAACTATGATTTGAAGCAGGTGGTCAATGAACCGACTAGAATAACTGAATCGACACGTTCGTTACTTGACTTAGTGTTTGTTTCTAGCCAGTTGCCGAACTGCGAGATCGGTGTTTCTGAGGGACTGTCAGACCATAAGCTCGTGCTGTTAAGCATCAATTTCGCTGGGGCTAAGAAAAAGCATAACGTAAGCATTCGAGTACGTGATTTTAATAGAGCGGACGATGTAAGTATTATCGATTACTTAGAGATTTCCTTGGATAAACTTTCGGACAGAGGTGACGTTGAAACCCTATGGCGACAATTTAAGAGAGTAATTCACCATTGTATAACAAAGTTTGTTCCTGAGAGAACCAAGCGGGTAGCTAAGCACAACCCTTGGGTAACACGCGATATAATCCAACTGAAACGCAAGATCGCTAGAAGGCGAAAGAAAAAATTGGCTAATGATAACGTCTTATCAGAATTATCGCACACACTAAAGAATAAACTTAGTAACTCAAAACTAAAGTATTTTTCAGAGGTAATGCCCCAATTTATGAAAAGTTCGCCGCTGAAGTTTTGGCGCCATCTCGCACCGTCCAGAGATAGAATAGATTACCTCTCCGTCAATGACCAAATCATTGCTGAGCCAGCAGAAATGGCAGACTCATTCAATACTTTTTTCCATTCTGTTTTTGCTGACGCTGATAATGCTTCATATAATTTCGGAATGACAAGCGTAAGCCAACCCTCAGTAATGCCTGAGTTGATTATCACTGAGCAAGGCATTTTTTCTTTACTGTTAGATCTGGACATAAAAAAATCTGCCGGCCCCGACGGGATTCCCAACGTATTCTTAAGGCGATATGCCGAATGGATCTCGAAATATCTTGTGGTTATCTTTAATGCGTCCTTGACACAACACAAAGTTCCGATGGACTGGTTAACTGCGAGAGTAGTTCCTGTGCATAAGACTGGAGATAGGCACCTCGTCGGAAATTATCGCCCGATCTCGATAACTTGCGCATGTAGTAAATTGCTCGAACATATCATTTCTAAACAGTTGAATAATTTTCTGGAAGATTCAGCCTCTCTCTTTTCTAACCAACATGGTTTCCGTAGATCTTTATCCACAATAACACAGCTAATCGAAACAACGCACGACTTCGCCCAATGTATTAATGACAGGAGTCAAATAGACGCAATATGTTTAGATTTGTCAAAAGCATTCGACCGAGTCCCGCATAGTGAACTTATACACAAGCTTGTCAACCTTGGTGTTAACGAAAACATTATACTATGGATCAAGGCCTATCTCCAGAATAGAACACAGTTTGTAGAAATCAATCATGTAAGGTCGCGCCTAGTAACTGTGTCCTCGGGTGTCCCTCAGGGATCCGTCTTGAGCCCTGTCCTTTTCTTGTGTTATATAAACGAGCACAGCTGACAAAATTGACTCTGGTGTAATTGTAAGGGTTCTGGGAAAGACGTCTGGTTTCTCGATCGGCCGGGCGACGGTCGCCTTGTCCGGCGGCGTGTATGATGCTCCCTCCCCAGTCGTTTTGTGTGGTTTTGTTTTTCTAACGGGAGACCGCGCGGGCCTTTCCGCCGACGCGGCCCCCCTGGAGAGCGTCTTCCTGTGTCTCCCCCATCGGGATGACCCCTCGGGAAGCGATGTTGTTTTTCTTTTGAATCTGGAGGCTTGCGCATTCTACGGGGCTTCTTGGGTTTCAACCTGGGGGTTCCGGGGTGGCGCCGCTCTGTCTGCAACGGGATGCAGAGACGAAGTTACGGAGCTGTCGGCTGTAGTCCGTTGGCAAGTTAACGAATGTGTATCGACGCCCTTGCCAACTATTCGACGGTGGATGTCACGTGGCTCCAGCAAAACTTTGAAATGATTGGTTGATCCTCGCCCGAGAGTGAGGGGGTCAGCGTCTTCAAAAGCCCGTGACTGGGGAGAGAGAAGCCCCTTTCTGGCTTGGACTTGGACTAATTTGGAGGACGGGAATTTCCCCTTGCTTTGTATATACTGTGTACTATAGCTCGTAACGTCTAAATAAACGGTTTAGACGAAGTCCTCCCGCATCTGTCGCACTCTTCTGATCATCCGCTGAACAAGGCTCATCAAACGATTGGCCCCGCAAGACACCGCTGGGCAGTCAACATCTATTCAATCAAGGGACGAACCTTTACTGGCGCAGCACGACAGCGATGAGCGAGCCTCGGTGAGGATCGGAGGATCAAGAAAGCGACAGAGGTGGTCCAGCTGAAGCTTCCTGGCTGGCCAGGTGCTTGAACGGAGCGACCTACGGAATCCGTCGACAAGCAACGCTGAGCGTCAGGGAGCGGCACTGCCGAAGCGGCTTTGCCGGTGGAAAGCGGCACATGCGGCACATCGACGGAGAGAAAACCACCTGGGTCATCGGACAGCGACGCTGAACGACCGGTGGCTGAAACCAGGGACCTCAAGGGTCAGGAGTTCCGACGCCGAGGCCAAGGACGACTACTGAGGACGCAATATCCGGGCTCTGGGCGTCAAACTGCTGCAACGTTTGCGCCGGGTGAGTGGGATTTCTTGCGTTGGGTCGAGGTTGGCATGGCTGGTAATTGGCGGGACTCATGGTTTTGACGCGTCAGATGTTAGCCGACATGGAGAACGGGTTAAATGGAGAGAACTCGCAGGGGACAGGAGCCTCTCGTCAGGGGCAGGACGCGCCACAGGGTGCGACAGAAAAGGAATCGGAGGCGGTCGCAATTCGGAGGCTCGAACTAGAATTTGAGTTGCGGAAAGCGCAACTTCAGATTGAGTCCGAAGAGCGGATCGCGTTGCGCAGAGCAGAGCTGGGAAAAGAGAGTGGTCGACCTTCGTCCTCTGGGTCGGAAACAGACGATCAACGGCACGCAGGCTTAGACCCGGTTGCGCAATGCGCAAAAGTTCTGAAAGGGTACCGCCTGCCATGTGACGCGGACGTTCCGCTATGGTTTGATGAGGTGGAAAAACTGTTTACCACGTACCAGGTGCCGGATAGTAGTCGAGTACATTTGATTATGCCGGTACTAACGGAGCGTGTCCGCTACCTGCTGCGCAGTCTAGGGCAAGACGATTGTTTAGATTACGAGTCGGTAAAACGGGCGGTGCTGAGCGAACTCAAACTCACGCCAGCTGAGTACCTAGACAGGTTCGACAGCGCAGCCAAAAGAAAAGATGAAACATGGGCTCAGTTCGCCTCCCGTGTCCGAACCTACTTCACGTATTACCTTCAGGTAAGAGGTGCGGACACGCAGGAGACAGTAACGGAGCTCATGGTTGCTGATCGGATTAAGGCGAGCCTGAGTACCGATGGTCTGGAGTATGTTCGCCTTCGCGAGGGAGAGACTTGGTTAAACACCGGTCGAGGTGGCGAGGGTGTTACAGACTTATGAGCAGGCAAAGGGAAAAGGGAGCGCCACGAAACAGGTGTACGCTCCAACAGAACAGTCAGGGACGGGGCGCTCGCCAGGGTCCAAAGGTCCCGTGAACTCGGGTCGAGCGGCTGTAAGGTGTCATGTATGTCATGAGCAGGGACACATTGCCAAGCACTGCCCTCGCGCTTCGGGTAGTGAGGTGCCTCAGGGGCTGGCAAACTTTTCCTGAACCGAAAGGGCAGACAGACAGAGCGTTAACCGCTCGGGTTGAGGTGAGGCGGTCGATTTCGGAGACGGGCCGCTCGAAGCTACAATTGGTTCAACTGGCGTGCGGCGACGTACACACCGAAGCAGTGCTGGACACGGGTACCGAAATGACGGTAGTACGGGAGAGCCTGCTACCTCAAGCTTTGAGGGAACCGTCGGGCACGGTGAAGCTAGTGTGCGCCTTTGGCCACGCCATTCAGGCCAAGCTTGCAACACTTCCAATAAGACTGAACTGTCCAGGGGCGGTAGAAAACCCAACTAAAGCCGACTTAGTGTGCGCGCTCACCGATCAGCTGGCGGAGGGAGTGAACTGTTTGCTTGCCGGAGAAGATTGGGAACTTTTGAGAGCTCGGAGCGGTAAGGCTCAGGTGCAACAGGGAGGTACGGCAGCCTTTCCTTGTGAAGTTGAAGAACAGAACGGCGGAAGAGATGAGGACAGCGAAGCACTGGTTTGTGGGGTTGGTTAGGTGGGCCTCGGCCCTTCAGCGTTACTATGTAACAGTCCAGCATGGGAAGGGAACCAGTAACGGAAATGCTGACACGTTGTCTGGGCTCCACAATTTATCTTGGGAGTCGACTGAGTGATCATGCCATGCCGCCTCGGTTAGACGTGAATGTTCCCGCTCACCCGTGCCGCAGGGCGCTGTGGGGCTGTGAAGTGAATTGGCGAGTCGAACTTGGGGACTCAAAAGGACGTTCTTCTCGTTGCTGTTGTGAATGCGTGCATTGCGAATGTAACGCTGTTTTTCTCTTTGTGTGTGTGTTGTTTTTCAGCCTTTGGAATGTCACGCACGCGTTTTGGCCCCTTTTTAATGTTTGCACCGGGGCATTCCGGTTTGTTAAAGTAGAATTTGTTGTCTTTAGGTGTTTTACTTTGTTGTCAGCTTACGATTATGTTTGCATGCTTTGAGTCGGTTTTGAAGAAGTTCACGCTAGTGTTATCTAGTTTTATTTCTTTTGCGTGTGTTTAGATTAACTGTTTAGCAGGTCCAAGAAGGACCAGAAACAGTCTTGGGGGAAGGTGTAAGGGTTCTGGGAAAGACGTCTGGTTTCTCGATCGGCCGGGCGACGGTCGCCTTGTCCGGCGGCGTGTATGATGCTCCCTCCCCAGTCGTTTTGTGTGGGTTTGTTTTTCTAACGGGAGACCGCGCGGGCCTTTCCGCCGACGCGGCCCCCCTGGAGAGCGTCTTCCTGTGTCTCCCCCATCGGGATGACCCCTCGGGAAGCGATGTTGTTTTTCTTTTGAATCTGGAGGCTTGCGCATTCTACGGGGCTTCTTGGGTTTCAACCTGGGGGTTCCGGGGTGGCGCCGCTCTGTCTGCAACGGGATGCAGAGACGAAGTTACGGAGCTGTCGGCTGTAGTCCGTTGGCAAGTTAACGAATGTGTATCGACGCCCTTGCCAACTATTCGACGGTGGATGTCACGTGGCTCCAGCAAAACTTTGAAATGATTGGTTGATCCTCGCCCGAGAGTGAGGGGGTCAGCGTCTTCAAAAGCCCGTGACTGGGGAGAGAGAAGCCCTTTCTGGCTTGGACTTGGACTAATTTGGAGGACGGGAATTTCCCCTTGCTTTGTATATACTGTGTACTATAGCTCGTAACGTCTAAATAAACGGTTTAGACGAAGTCCTCCCGCATCTGTCGCACTCTTCTGATCATCCGCTGAACAAGGCTCATCAAACGATTGGCCCCGCAAGACACCGCTGGGCAGTCAACATCTATTCAATCAAGGGACGAACCTTTACTGTAATGATTAGGCTGTTTGCAGATGATTGTCTCATTTATTCACGAATAAACTCGAGCGGTGACCAAGTAAGATTGAGCGCATCTCTTAAAGTCATTGAAGAATGGTGTAGGCAGTGGAAGATGGTAATTAATTGCGACAAAACTGTATTCTCCGTAACAACAAGGAAAAAGAACGTCTTACCATTTGTATACGAATTAGACGGACGTCCTAAGCTTAGCTAAGGTTGAGAATTTCAAATACTTGGGTGTTACAATTTCTAATGACCTTAATTGGAGAAAGCATATTGATAACTTATGTTCTACTGCGAAAAAGAAACTATGGTTTTTAAAACGTAACCTTAAATTGGCGCCCGTTGCAACGAAACTACTTGCATATAAAACTCTAGTAAGAGCGACATTGGAATATGCCTCAATTGTATGGGACCCCTTTAGACAATACCAAATTAACAATCTAGAAAAAGTTCAAAGAATGGCAGCGAGGTTCATTTTAGCTAAATATAAGAGAACTGACTCCGTTAAGGGTATGCTGAAAGATCTGGATCTGCCACTTCTTTCTAGCCGGCGGAAAACTGCAAGATTAAAATTTCTATTTATGTTAAAAAATAATTTGTTTAACATTAACACTTTCAGGTTCTTACAACCCCGCCAATCTAGAACACTCAGGAGAGGCCACACCGCGGAATTTATGGTGGAAAGGGCAAAAAATGACACTTTCCAGTACTCTTTCTTTCCCAGAACAATCCTAGATTGGAATAATCTTCCACAGAGCGTAGTTGATTGTGATAGCGTTGATGGTTTTATGAACAATCTGCTCACTTTGTCGACCGAGCCTTAACGTAATTGTATGCCGAAATGTTACTTGGATCATATTGTTGAGTTGGTGCTGTATTGCCTTATCTGTGATATTATTGTCATACATGATTTGATGTATTGTACAGTGGCATCTATAGAAGTCTAGAATTGTGTAAATTTAACTCTATACTCATGTTTCCTAAACAATCGATCTTGCTGTTTTTTGTGTTTTTTCTCTTTTTTGTATGTTACTGCTGCGCTGTAACTGGTTTTGATCATTTTTTACGCGTCTGATTGAAGAGCGTGCATTTCGTCATATCGGTGTTTTTGTATGTTTTTGTAACCATTACTCCTGTAACAACCCGATTGCGGGCTAACATTATTAATAAATAAAATAAATAAATAAATAAATATGTACCGTCATATGTCTTGGATCCCGGACTGCTGAAGAGTGATGCGTTCGCGGAATGCTGCCGTCGGTTAGTTTAGAAGTCCCTCTGAACTACCGCTTTGCTTGACGTGGTAATAGGTTGATGGTGCGTCATTAATATAAGAGCCGGATCGAAATGAATGTTCAGCAGAACCAAGCAGAACTATTAGCCCTCATTTTAAGCGACGTCGCGGCCATTTTGCTTGTAGGTACTGCTCCTCCTCGGCGCCCCTGCTCTCCCAGTCACGTGACCTAGAATTCCCCTTCTAGGGACAATAGGTAACTTTAACCTACGGTTCGCGTTCGAGAAAATGGGCCCAGGATGACCTTTGGGGGATCGAGCAAACGCAGAAAGTACAGTGGCTTAAAGGGGGTAGTGTAACGAAGGAAACCGGAGAAGCGGCACAGCGTTGGAAGACGGCCGCGGGTGGCGCTGGCGCTTGCAGCACCGTCGTTCCGGCTATGGCTCCGGCTGGCCGCTTGGCCAGCTTGGCTCCGGCCAGCTCCGGCCGATTCGCAGCAGTCGACTTCACTGTCGTCTGCTAGTTTCACATTTTTATTCACCTACGAACACAAATCATGTCGTGGGAAGTTCACTGGAAACAAATAATTGTTTGTGAGGTATTTATATTAGTTATGAAGTGTGTTAGGGTGCCTCTATCTGCCGGCCGGTGGAGGCCCCGAACGGTGCTGCGGATCAAAGCGCCACCTACACCGTCTTCCAAGGAGCGGCCGTTCCCGATGCAAGGTGGAGGCTACGCGGTAACTACACTACCCCTTTAAGCCACTGTACAGAAAGTCTTTTACCACTTTTTAATGAACGGATGGAGACATCAGCTAAACTAGGCTACAAAGGTTGCCGCCCAGCGTTGGTAGCTGCATGGTTACCATCGGAACCTCCCAGACCCAAAATGGAGATCAGTGTTGGTGATCCTGAAGTCGTGCATCTAGGTATTTTTGCATCTTGTCGCTATTCTGGTAGCTACGCTACCATATACATTGGCTCTAACATATACTAGGGGAAACGTTTTCTTGGCAATGAAGCCAAAACTATGGGTACCCGTGTGCTCGTGAACATTGAGCGCCGATCTCAGCTGTGCTCGAAAGGCTTTCACTTCTTCAGAAATGTTAGAAAACGTTGTCCAAGATGGTAGCTTTGTTCTAAGAAGAGTCACTGAATAGGCACAGCTCCGCTCTTTATACGCTTGCATCCCGGTTGCGCTCTTGCCAGCGCTATGTCCAGACCTCTCCTTCTTCCTGCTTTATGTTATGCCTCTTAAAGGGACCATCAAAGGGCGTTTCCACTTCTTCCTCGTTAGCGTTTCTCATCGACTCCAAAAGCGAAATGAGATATCACGTGATCGTGACGTATTATTTGACCGGAACCAGAAGTTCTCTCAGCCGTCTTATATATAACCACTAAATAAGCTGTGCTTAGAGTATTTAGCCCTCCGTTCCCGAAATTGTTTGTGGGCGCCGCCATTGTGGTGCTTGTGCAGAGCACTCGCCACTGCCGATCGTCATGATTCAAAAGTGCGACATCCTCAGCATTAGAATTTGATGTTAAAAAGTTCATGTAACATTGCTTTGCTTTGCCGCGAACTGTTTAAACATTTGTGGAGAACGGAAAAGCGTTTCCTGTGATTTGAGATAAAGCTTCAGATAACTGGCAACCATGATTTTAAGCCGCAATATGGCCGAGTGCCTTTACTATGTAGCGTAGCTTATGTAGTGGCACTAGTCTGACAGATCCGCGGGGTTGGCCATCAGTTTTGCGTGATGACGGTGTCATTAGAGAGTTTTGGCAGATCGTTCCGATGACTCCGATAACGATACCTGATACTCTGCCTCCGCCTTTGCGCTTACATATATAGTATCGTTATCGGGGTATCGGAGGTATCGGGACGATCTACTAAAACTCTATTCTGCCTCCGCCTTTACGCATACATATAGAGTATCGTTATCGGGGTGTATCGGAACAATCTTCTAAAACTCTCTAATGAGACATCGTGCGTTTATCGAAGTCCATCAGTGCGGTAGAAGGACATCTTTGATCTGAGGCTAGAAAATAATAAATACAAATATTATGCCTCTTACTGCTCCCGCCGTTAGGCACCGCAGGCTTAAAGCCAATTCAAATAAAATGAATGGAATCCTTGGATCAAATGCAAATTCCGCAGTAAAGCGAATTTGCGAAGAATAAAAGAAAAACCGAAGCTGGCCAAAGGAATAGCCTAGAAAAAACCAACGCCTCCTGTACTAAGATACCTGTCAGGTGGCTCGCTCTCCCACTGCGGCCGGTCTGCCATCGTATTGTAGCTAAACGTGACGAGGTGGCGCTCGTCTCCGACCCTAATTTTTTTGGCTAGGCACGAGCATGGGTCGAAAACACCCGACTTCGAAGGGAACAGCTACATCATCATCATCATCATCAACAACAACTCGCGCTGGGCGCTCGGTTGTCTCGGCGCAACTGACACGGCCGGCCGCTCGCAACTGAGCGCTCATTTTATTTAATTCAACATTAATTTTAGTTTTAGTTTTAGTTTACGGTTTAGCATCCTATTGAACAGAAAGACCAAATTATTCTTTATGGCCCTAGTTCATAATACCAAAAGAAGACGACGACGAAAGTCGTAGTCAGCGCTGCGTAAGTGTGTCTTTCTTTTGTGTGCGTGGACTTGAGTAACTGTTTTGCGGGTGCGCTGTTCCCCTGTACAGCACAACGTCATTCATAGCCTTTGCGGTGCAAAGGAAAGCCGATGCAACCGGCTCTCTTTCCGCTGTTGATGCTAGGGATGATACTGCGCTATTCGATTCGAACAACTATTCGCACACCCCTACTGGTATCACAATAGCAGACGTCAAATCTCCTGCGCTGTTGCGGCCGCGAGCGATAGTGTCAGTTGGCAGCGCCCCTCGCGGTCGTTTCGGTGAAGGCGAGGAGAAAAGAGGAGAGGGCACGGCAAGACGCTCGCCGCTCACATGACAGGCATCTTAGTACAGGTGGCGTTGGGGAAACCAACGAGGAAGAGACCTTCAGTGCCCGACCCCTATCCAACCGCGCAAGGAGGCTCATAAGCGTGCATCACAGCAGGTCCCACGGTCACCACATGGCAAACATGAACCAAGGAGCCCCGCCGCAGTAATTCGTTTGCTATCTCTCGGCTCCCACCCAGAGGCGGCTCCATAGTGAGGGACCCTCGCACCTTGGGAAGACCCCGAGAGGACACTATGCTTTATTGCAACCTCGCCCTTAAAGAAGCCGCCCCGAACCTCCTCTCCAATAGCAGAGGAAGGCCTCCCTTTCTATGTAGCCTCCCTCCTAAGGAGGAGCTCCAGAGGAAAGCGGTAGAAGGACAGCAGGACAGAGTCATTCCATTGCTTCTCCGAAGGCAGCTCAGCCTCTGGAAACTCGCTTCCCCCAACACACCGCCGCAGGTTTCGACCGCAGTACATAACAAAAATCGGGGCACAATATTTTGGAGTCAATGCGTGCCTGCCCATCCAGCTTTAATCGGATGAACAAGTTTACATTTTGCTTCTACAGTCACTGGCAGGACGAAAACGGCAGGGCGTGCCTTTCAAACGTCCCGCCTCCAGGGCGTGCTCCGTGCCCTCCTTCGTGCTTCGGGTGCTCTTGCACGCTTGATGTCCCCGAGACGACGAAGCGGTATCGAAGGTAGGAATTGCCGAAGCTGGGGGCGGAACAACCAAGAACCTCCCTGCCCTCCTCATCATGTCCGCGACTGTTGGTTCCTTGACACGTGTACGTCTGTCGCGGCACCAATCAATGCTCTGTCCATTTGACACTCTGCACTTACGGTCTCAGTAGAATTGCAGCAGTTCACGGTGACCCTCAAACTACCCTGTAGATAACAATTGTCACGGTCGGGCTATTCTAACGTGGGCGTCAAAATATGCGTGCTAGCCAATTTTAGGGACCAAACGAGATAACATTTGGGGACCAGGGTATGAAAGAGATAAAATGTAAATTTACCGCACAGAGCAGTCAATATATGGACCCCGTCTCTTCGGAGACGGGGTCGCGCTTTGAAAATTGAGGACAACTTTCTTTTTTAAATCAATATTTGTTTTTACTTAGGCGGAGCTATTCTGTGTTGTCCCGGTGAAGGTCCAAGTTTTTTTCACCATATAGTGCTATGTGAAATATGTGTTTCTAATAAAATATGCGCACTTTCGCTACCAAAGTCGAATACGCAAAATCAAAGCAGGCCTTCCGTGTATTGGTGCATCTACGCGACATTCGCCCTGTTTAATTGGAAGCGATGGTTCCTGGTTTCGAAAGAAAATCAATTGAATTTTATCCTGAAATTTTTATTATAATATCTGTCAAAACGAAGATCTTGCCTAATTTTTGTACATTGATTGACAAGTAGAACATAAACAAGCGAAATGACTTGCTCTTTGTTCCGCAGAAAAGAGAAGGAGATGCAAGAAAAAGGAAACCACGCTTTGCCTTTACTTGGGCGACCTCACCTCCCTGCAAACTTTGGGGTGCAACAGTTTGTGAAAACAGCATCCGTCGATGAACAGCGATAAATCTAGACTCAGGCCCCGAGTAAACAAAAAATTAACTGCCCAAAAATTTCTCTCTCTGCAGACTGGCTTGAGTGCCACTTTATATTGTTTACTTTTTGATTCCCGGAACGCGTCCACGTTTCCTGCGTTAACCGCCTCCTAAAAAGTGGTCCCTTGATATCTTCCGGATGACGTCATAAAAGGGTCATGTTGCCACTGGCAGCCATCCTAGTGCTGTCACAGAAGCGCTGGTGGATGTCGCAGAGGCCTGCAATGTTCCAGGTCGTACTCTAGCTTGAGAGTCAAGGGAAGCTTCAGCCGTCAGGTGTTGGGACTCCGCGACAGCAACGACACCCGCGTTTGCTCGTACTTTCTGCCGAGACTCCTATCTCCAATCCCAAAGATCGCCAAATAGGACATCATGACACGGCAGCTTCTGTGACGTCATTTGTTGACACTTCGGGACCCCTTTTAGTGCATAGGCTGGATAGGAGAGTAATCACATCAGTCTAACGCGCGTTCCAGACGTCAAAGGAATACTGAAATAAAGATTTAAATATACCACTTACAGTTCAGAAACGTGTTAAACATGATAAAATAATCGTGCTAATTACAATCGCGCGTTTGTATCTTGAACGGATCGCTACTATTTTAGTTCCAAACGACCGATGCTCAAATACCAGACATCAAAGAAGGTGATGCGTGTCCAGGGATTCGGCGCCTCTGGCGCAACAAGGAGTGACGTAGCCAGCGGCGCGGCTTATGGGGCTTCAGCTTCTTTCCTCCCTCCTCCCTCCACCCCCCCACCCCACACACACACACGCAAAACAAAAAAAGAAATTAAGCCGACTTTTTATATTATACACATGCATCTTGACCCCCAACACCCTTCCGCACCTTAAGTCGTAAATATCTCAGCCACCTCCACCCCCCCTCCTCCCCCTTTCCCGAAAATAATCCTGGCTAACGCAGTGACAACAAGGCTTGAGTGTGACTAGTTTGTTGGACCTATTGAACTCGAAAAAACAGCACAGAGGACGAAAGACAAGTACAAGAGGTACAGCACAGAGCAATGTTACAGCTGTTCCAGTTTCCAGCGCGTTCGTGACTTTTATATCTCTTGAAATAAAATTCGAACTATTATTACTAGTAGTATTAGTCTTTTTTTCTTTTTTTTGCTAGATTGGCAGGGCCACAGGAAGGCTGGCGTGGTTGAGAGATTTGCCACTTGGCGGCGTCAACGTGTTACAACCTGGACGTCCGAGATGCCCGCTCCTCGACGGAGCTGATGAATAGGGGCGGGAGAGAAGGAAAACTCTATTCGCCCAAGTTGGATGGGCTCGCGCGCACGCAGTTTGCCGCCGTACCTCTCGCGTAGCGGCGCTGCTTTTATGGAGAGTTTGACACGCCATTTCAATCCGTTTATCCTCGGTATTCCGGCAATGTATCTTGCTGTATTTAGACATAACACCTTTGTTGTATTTTCAGTCGTTTCTAAGAAGTGTAGCGTGTCGTCCAGTGTTAGTGCGGACATCCAGAACATCTATCATGCCATTACAATACCACACGAACCTCGTTTATAGAACTTCGGTAGACCAAAGGCCATAAACACGTTTGTGTTTGAGCGGGATGCCTTCAGTTGCGGAAGGTGGCTGCACTGCGTTGCGGAGGTTTGCGCAAAGGTTGTACGAGCAACTGCGTTAAAACAAGGTCGATGTCAGCAAATAAGAACACGCTTTGGGCTCTTGCGGCTCAGCAATAGTAAGCGAAATATCAGGCAACATGGTGGTGCTAAAGAATAGCGTCGACGTTGCCGGTCTTTGGAGCGATCCCTCTTGGTTTCCGCGATTTCACTCAGCTTGAACCATCGCAGCATCGGAATAACCATTCCCATCTCGCGTACTACACTCTAAGCAAAAAAGGAGGAAAAGGGTATCGAACGGCGCGGTTTACTCCCTACTGACGTGCCCCCAAGCGGACACGAGAAGAAGGAAGGAACGAGATGTTTTTCTCCTCGCAGACAGTTGAAAGGTTACACCCTCCCGCCTCACCTTCTTTCGGTTTCGTTTTTAGAGCACGTCGCGCGCGTTGTTTAAAGAACGTTGTTGAGTTGATTGATCTTCAGCGGCATCAAAGGCCGCCTGCAATTTTTCCTCCCACTCCAATCGTGCATAACCTCTTGGTTGCATTGACGTTTTAGCACTAACTTTGTCAAACGAGCAAACGAAGCCGTTAGAGAGAGCGTAGTTCCGGAGCAGTGCCAACAGCGCTACGTACAGTGGGCTAATATGTCCGCCTCCGCATTGCGGAACGACGCATCGACGTTAATGACGACATTAGGGAGTTTTCGTAGATTGTTTTTGCTACCCCGCTACGCTCTCCGCAACCCGCTACGTTACCCGGAACTCTACAGCCAAGGCCATCGGCGCGCAGGCGCACTAGCGGCCTCTTCGTTGCGGGGGCTTAGCGGACAGTGAAACGCGGTCTACGAAAACTCCCTATTGAAATTGCGGAAACTGCGTCCAAGACAGGCAGGTCTTGCTGCCGGATGCCTGCGTACCTTCTGTGCCGAGTTCGGTTCTGTTTTCTGATTCCGAGTGCCAGCCGGCAATTAAAGTTGTTCTGTAGTTTTGCATGTCAGCAACATAGCAGACACATCGCGATGGGAGTGCCGTGCGTGGTGAACGAAGACTGGAATCGTCGCCGATGTGACCGTGTGTTCGCGTATCACTTGTGTAGGAGCAATATGAGATGACGTAAACCATCTGGCATTGATGCTGCTGTTCGGGCCGTGATCAGAGGCGGCGGAGTGTTGGAGGTTGACATTCTGCTTTACGTTAAAGCAGAGGTTTCAAACACGCCATCCCCGACTCTCTGGGACGTCGCCCGCCGGCCGCCGGCTACGAGTTTCGGTTCCGATGTCCCGAGCGCTAGAATGGCATGCGCCCTAGTGATCTCATCTCGCCGATACAGTTTCGCTCGAAAAGTAGTTCTGAACTTTTAACGTATTCACATAGTTCATACTTACCTTTGATCATTTGCCCTTTGTTTCGCTTTGCATTTTTGCTTCCCAGCTTTTTGATAGCGCAACAATTCCGCTAATTGGCTGCAAGCGTGAGCTGTTCGCTGAAGAATGCATCTCGGCAGCGTGAACTTTCGAACAGCAGGAGCAACTGCCAAAAATAAAGCTACGAGCTCGGGATACTCGCATTTAAAAACAAACATCACCATTAAAAGAAAAGTATCTGTTTAGGTGTTGTAATGCAAAACGTCAGGAAAGCAAGAGCTGCCAAATTAACTGTATGGTTTTTCTAGCGACATGTTGAGCTTGGCGAATTCCTGAGTGAATTGAGCAACGGGAACGACATTGTACTTACACTCTTGCTTTATTAAAAATACCAGCACGTTGGCGGGGCGGTGTCATTTTATTTCTTATCAAACCAAATCTCTGGAAACATTGTGAGTTTGCAGAAAGCATAAAGCGTGAGGTCTCTTCTCTTTAAAATTTTTAACCCCCCCTTTTACGTTAGCCTCGATCTTTCCAGTGTGGGCTATCTGGCTCGCACACTCATATGAGTTTGAGACCACTGTATTAAAGAGTTTAAGGCCTCTTGTGTGATAACGGTACAGTCAATCGATCTGCGGAAAGTCATGTTGGAACGCTGGTCTGAACGAGCTCCTATCGTACAGTGCCCAATGCGACTGCCGTCTGTGATATTCTGTTGTCCCATCCCCGGCAGCGATTGCGCTCTGGGGGAAGGACTGAAGAGTCTTGATATATTACGTAAAGTACAGATATTTACAAATGAAAGGTTGGGGCACAAATGAACTGGTGAAGGTTTAACATAATTTTAGACGAACCCCAAGACTGGACAAAAGACGAAGGATAACATAGCACACAGAGTCTCAAACACAGCTCAATTATAATTTATATTCCACAGAAGTTCGTGTTTATATAGGTTGTTACTGCTCCCAAACCAAAAGAAAAGAAAGGCAAAGTGGGAACACTCTTTACACGAAACGCGTTAGACCACAAAGATCTTGGCACAAAGCCGAAAGAAGTTTTGGTTGAACCTTAATCTTGTCACCCAAACATCCTGCTAAGACAAACAAAGAGCACTGGAACTCCTCCTTTCCAGGAGAAAAAACAAACACGACCGTGGGCAAAACCCTTGAACTGCTAAACACCCAAGCGAACAAAAAACAAAAGAAAGAACACAAAAAGCTAGACGGCTAGGGACAATACAACAGGACCGTGGGCAAAACCTTGAACAATAAAACAAAACATCAAAACAAACACAAAAACATAGACGGCTATGGCTAACAAAGGAACATGCCGACACATATGGTTGGGTGACCTTGCTCAAAGCAAAACAAGGCGATCATTATTGTAGAAATCTTCTTAACTCCGTATCTAAAGTAAGGGAACGGATTATTAACTGCATTACCCTGATTAGTGATAGTGAACGCTTCTTACCAAACGTTTGTAGTCATCCCTCTCGGTTAAGATAACTGAGGTGGAATGTCAAAGCGGTACACAATTATTACACTCAATAACACGTTTTGACATTCTAAGTAGGGGTTCCTGCTTTTAACGTAACGTTTTTGTTCGGTTAAACGGTCATTGAGGCAACGCGTGGTTTGCACTATGTAGCAGAGGCCACAATCAAAAGGAATTTTGTATACTGCACCCGACACACAATTAACTTGTTTTTCCCTGAGCTGTTTAGTACATGAAGTCTTCGCGAAAACGACCGGTGTTAATCTGTTTAGTCTAAAATTATTCTTAAATACTGTGCCGATACCGTAACGGTTGGCAACTTATTTAAGATTGTGGGAGATGCGAAGGATAAAAAGGAAGAACTACGTGTTTGGTGGGTTTTGGACTCCCCTGATTTTTCTTTTTGAAATAAACAGGGTACAATAACTCTTTGAAAACATAATCTTCCGGATAGCCAGCCGCACTAAAAGGGTAAAAAGAATCTTTGTAGCGAGGACATAATGGAATGCGAACATGACCTTTCATAACACTCTTCAGAAGGTTTCGCACAATGCCAGACTTCACGTTTTTCGAATTGCAGCTACCAAAAGGTAGCAGTGGTTTTGATGTAGTTTTGCCATATTGCCAAACAACCTATAGTCGGTGACAGGTCAAGAACGAAGTGGAAGCTCCTCCCACTCCTTTCCACTTCAGCGGAGCGAACGCCGGAGAGGAGGTCGCCTCCCCTTCGCGATCGCTCCGCTGAAGTCAAAATGAGTGGGAGGAGCTTCCACTTCGTTCTTGACCTGTCACCGACTATAGACAGAGTTTTCAACTGAATATCTAGAAACTGCTGGTGATCGTTTTTCGGCCTTTCCACTGAAAACTGTAGCTCTGGAGCACTTTCACACGCGAAGCTTTCTAATGACGCGGGCAGAGAAGGATTAATGGTGCAAACCAAGATTACGTCCACATAACGTGTTTCGTTTGACGTTCCTTGGCGAAGGGAACACGCAGACAACCTTTCGTGCCGGAGTCAGGCTGAAGACTGACGTCTCGTTTATTATAAGTAAAACGAAATAAAAGAAAGACGCCTTCTGGTACGGGGCGCTCAGGTTACGCGCGAAGCGGGGAACGGATGTCCCCCGCTTCGGGCATACCTGGTGCGAAGCGGGCGTTCGGGCTGCGCGAAGCGGGGCGCTCGGGCTGCGAGCGAACGGTGGTTCTCGGTCGCTTTGGACTTTGGAGCTCGCGAGCGTTGGCACGTAGGCGACTCCATAACATCCCTCTTCCTAAGGAGAGCTTCGAAAAAGTGCCGAAACGGTCTCGCTCTTTTACACATCGGCCGTGCCGAGTATGTTTATAGGAAGTGTCGGCACACTTTTCCCGGGCCTCGTGGTTGTCTCGAGGGCTCTTCGATGCATTGTTTATCTTGTTGATCG
>JAZHYW010038245.1:0-24338 GCA_037355805.1 Ixodes ricinus
ATGGAAGCACGCCAAAGATGCACATCGTCAACTACTTTCTTCTTACCCTGCAGTTTTCGAGCGGAACGGGCCTTGGTCTCGATCCTGGCTTCTTGGACGCCAACTTGACTGGAGCAAGGGATTCAATTAACCTGGATGGAGTCCCGCTCGTCAACGGTTCCATGACTTTCAAGGACGAAAACGACAAACCACCCGACGAAATCCCCGCGACCGTCACCAATCAGCTTCACATCTGCCATTCCGGGACAGCAACATCGTCACCGGCATTATCGCTATCGCCAAGACCGCCCTCGCCACCGTGGATCTTCAGTGGGCATGGAGGCACGCCAAAGATGCACATCGTCAACTACTTTCTTCTTACCCTGCAGGTTGGTAAAAATGACGATTGTTATTATAAATCAAATGACGTTTGTACTGTAGTGCTTCCATGCCCAGAAGCTTTGGTGAAGTTGTTCAGAGTGTTGTTATTGCTGCTTTGTGGCGATGTCGAGACCAACCCTGGACCAACTAATGCTGAACTAGCTAAGCAGCTTGATGAAATGATGCGGTTAATGCAAGATATGAATGCGCGTACTCAGAGGGTTGAGCAAGGGCAAAATAATATACTGAGCTCGATTAACGATCTAAAAGCAAACCAGGAACAGCTACAAGCCACGGTTACAAATATCGGTAAAAGGGTTTCCGCGATTGAGGTGAAGGCTGCATCAATCGACGAACTACACCGCGAGTTGGCCGGTAACCATCAAGCCGTTCAGAGCGTTGAACGGGGGAATTATCTTTTGCGCACCAGATTAGACGAAATGGAAGACCAGACACGCAGAGACAATCTTGTGTTTCATGGGGTGGATGATTGCGCTGGTGAAACGTGGGCCCAGGCAGAAGATAAAGTCATTCGTCTACTCTCAGATTCAGCTTCGTTTAGTATTTCACGGGAACAAATTGTGCGTGCTCACCGTTTGGGGAATTTCGTAACCGCAAAAAATCGACCCATTTTAGTAAAATTCCAATCCTTTAAAACCAAAGAAGCTATTCTGCAGATTAAGTCTAAATTAAAAACTAGCCCCGTGTCTGTTTCGGAAGACTTTAGCTTTTCGACGCGTTTAGCCCGACGAAAACTTCTGGAGTATGGAAAAGGTCAGGGAAATACATTCAAGCTAAGTTATAAGAAACTATTTGTAAATAACAAGTGCTTTATTTACAACGACATCGACGACAGCATTCGCGAAATAGACTCACCTAGTCGCCATGCTTCTGCTACGTCATCCCGATCTGCTGTTCAAACTGTATCGTCTCCTTCCGCGTCATCCTAACAACCAGCAAGGAGTAGCGAAGAGCGTTTGCCTTTTTCAAATATGTCAATCTTATTTACTAACATTCGTAGTCTAATCCGTAAACGTGAAGAATTGTGCTCAGTTGCTGATTCATGCAATGCAGACGTCATCGCTCTAACTGAAACGTGGCTATCTAGCAAAGTAACTGATAGTGAATTATTTCATTGTCAAAAAAGATTCAATACATTTCGCTGTGACAGACGTGACAGAAGCGGCGGTGGTGTTTTATTGGCCGTTGCCGATTCGATAATTTCTCGCCCTGTCATCGTAGCCTGCGAACTTGAGATTGTTTGGGTTTGCCTAAATATTAAGCACAAACAAACCATTATCGGTGTGTGCTATCGACCTCCAGCTAGCAGCTCTTTATTTGTGAATTTGTTGCATAATTGTATTAACCAAATTGTCGTTCAGTATCCAGGAGTGCCAATTTTATTAATGGGTGATTTTAATTATCCCAACATTATCTGGTCCGACAAAAGCCCTGTGTCTAACCCTTTCTCATCTGAAACTAACGAGTTTCTTGACCTGTGTGCTGACTTCAACTTTTCTCAACTGACCACGGAGCCTACTAGAGTTACACCTCAATCCTCAAATATTCTTGATCTCGTCCTAACAACACATCCAAACGTCATATCAACAATTACCTATCTGCCATCTCTAAGCGACCATTTAGTTCTACACTTTTCATTGCGCATTCCATTAGTAACTCCTAAGGTAACCATAAAACATATCCGTGATTATAGCCGAGCTGACTTTACGTCAATTAACTCGGAACTGTCCCAGTTCCTTGATGACTACTTACCTAATTTTTCAGATCGCTCCGTGGAGTCAAATTGGGTGTTGTTCAAAAATGTTGTAGCATTTTTAACAGAAAAATACATACCCTCTAAAAAATTCGTTGCAACACTAACTCACCTTGGTTTAACGCTAATCTGAGACGACTGCGAAACAGGAAGAAAAGACTGTTTCGCGTTGCCAAGCGATCGTCCACAGACGCTCGATGGGCAGCGTACCACAAAGCTGAACATGATTACACCTCAACTCTTAAGGAAACAAAATCACATTTTTATAATCACACTCTGCCTACCATGTTAGCAACTAATCCTAAACAATTTTGGAGTGTCATTAATCCCAACTTTAAATCTGATATTAGTCTTCAGTCTTCAGACGGTACAAGTATATCTTTTGCTGATTGTGCAACGGTGTTAAACGATGTTTTCAGAATGTCATTTTCAGCCTGTGATGTCAGCCGAATACCTGCATTGTCATCCACTTCTTTTTACCGATGAACCCTGTAACAGTAGACGATATTGGTGTGACTGGAATTATTAACAATATGAAACTTTCATCATGTGCCGGAATTGATGGAATCAACAGCAAGTTTTTAAAAAATTGTAATGTGTATTGTTCTATAATTCTCTCAAGTCATTTATACGCAGTCCCTTAACCTTGGCGTACTCCCGAGCGATTGGTTAGTTGGGAAGGTGGTTCCTCTACACAAATCTGGTGTAAAACATAATCCGCTCAATTATCGCCCGATTTCTTTAACCAGTGTACCTTGCAAAATTTTTGAACACGTCATCTACTCGCAGTTGGTTAACTTTCTTGAATCTAATGACTTCTTTACTACTTCACAGCATGGCTTTAGAAAACATTTCTCATGTGAGACGCAACTAATATCCTTCACATATGATCTCCATCACTCTCTTGATGACCATTATGAAACTGATTGTGTCTTTCTGGATTTTTCAAAAGCATTTGATAAAGTTTCCCATAAGCTACTACTTCATAAATTGCGATCACTTAACATCGACTCACGCATACTTAACTGGATCCACGCCTTTTTAACTAACCGCCTACAATTCGTCACTGCTAATAATACCAATTCTCGCACTGTTCCAGTCAATTCAGGTGTTCCACAGGGTTCCGTGCTTGGCCCGCTACTGTTTCTTATTTACATTAATGACCTGGTACTGAACATCTCTTCTTCCATCTGCCTGTTTGCTGACGATTGCGTAATATATAGAAAAATAACTGACATATCTGACACATTGCTTCTACAATCAGACCTTAACCAGATATCATTATGGTGTAACCAGTGGCTAATGGAACTAAACACTGACAAATGTAAATATATGAGAATATCACGTGGTTCATCTCTGCCTCACACTTATCACCTTAACAGTAAGCCTCTCGCATCAGTGTCAAGTTACAAATACCTTGGTGTTCATATAACGTCTAACCTTTCTTGGAAACTTCATGTCGAATACGTGATTAACAATGCTAATCGTATGTTAGGATACCTTAAAAGAAATTTCTTTCTCGCTCCGTCCTCCCTGAAACTAACCATGTACAAAACTCTAATCCGCCCAAAATTAGAATATGCCGCCGCTGTGTGGGACCCCTCACACTCTTCACTAATTTCCCTTGTTGAATCTGTCCAAAGCCGTTCAGCCCGTTTTATCATGTCGAACTATCACCGCACTGCCAGCGTTTCTAGCATGAAAACCTCTTTAGGCCTGCCATCACTAACGCATCGCCGTAAAATCTTTCGTTTGTGTGTTTTCCATAAAATATTTCATCAAAATGCTGACCTTCGTCGTAAACTAATTATCCCACCATTCTACATCTCTGCTCGCATTGATCATAGTCATAAAGTCGGAATGCCAAATTTTAAAACTTCGTTGTTTCAATATTCTTTTATTCCCCAAACATCATTGGATTGGAACCACCTTCCCGCCTCAATAGCTAACATTACTGATATTGTTTTGTTTAAGAGAGTTCTAACTAACATGTGCACATTGTAATTATTATTTTGATGTCCACTCCCCTCTTCAATGTATTATTACCTTGAGGGTATATTAAATAAATAAATAAATAAATAAATAAATAAATAAATAAAAAGAAATGAGTATAACTTGGTACTACAAGATCATCATCATCTGTTGTGTACCATGCTCTAGAAAGCATTAAGAGGAAACGCAGAGTTCATGTAAAAGGGTAATGATATTATTAGTTTTACATTTCACGAAGACGCATATTTAAATCTAAGATCGAAGTCACGTTTTATAGCGTAGCTTTTAGGCGCTCGTTTCCTGCTTGAGTGGCGTCGCCGTCGCAGTCGGCGCCGCCGCGCGTTGCATTATGGGACGTTTCCCATAATAACGTCACACGTAACGCCACGTGTCACGTCACCCTCGTCAAGCCACACGGCGCCTATATTTGGCGGAAAATATTTCGCCAATTTTAGCGGGCATATTTTTTTCTGCGGGAAATATTCCGCCAGTTTTTTTCCCTAAATTTAGCGGGGAAATTTTCCCGCCAAATTTAGCGGGCAGTTTTTTCGGCTAAGTTTAGCGCGAATTTTTTTCCGACAAATTTAGCAAGGAAATTTTCCCGCTAAACGAAACGGAAAAATTTTTCTGCCAAATCGAAGAAATCCGCACAATTTAGCGGGCTAATTTACCGGGAAATTGTCCCACAATTTCGCGGTAAATTCCCTTCCGTACCCAAACCTCCTTTCCGCACCCTCCCCTCTTCCCCCTCAAGAGTTGTGCTCTAATTTGGCATTACAGAGAATTGTAAGCGTCTTCAATTTGTTTTTCTAATTTCTGCATATTACTTTATTTTAGCAGGCAATAGAAGTTAATGGTATTCTGCCATGAGGCTAGTGAAAGTGCAGCAAATAAAACAAGGCATAACGTTTCAACAGCACCAGCTCCGACGTTGCTTTCAGCACTATCGAAGTCGGGAGAGCCATGAAATTAACAAAAAATTAAACGAAAACACTTAAGACTGCTTACGTATAGGAATGCGAAAGCATTCCTACACACAGGGAATTCGCATAAGCGGCGCGCCACGTCTTCCTACTTCACACGGCGCTCCGGCGGTGACATCACCCTCCCCCACTGCGCAGGCGCGGCGTCCGCGTCGGCTCCACGGCTTCCTTGACGATGCATCTGCGTTGCTGTGCTTTTCTTTGTGTTCTATTTCTGCGGCGCGACCGCTTTTACCTTGAGTGCCCCGCGGCTTCCGTGACGAAGGATCTTCATTGCTGTGCGCTTGGCCAATGTGATTTCAGCTGCCGTTTCGCTCAGCCAGTTTAGGTGCCGTTTTTCGCTGCTATAGACAACGCCGGTTTCGCTCCATGGGACAGGAAATGCTTTCGCTTTAAAAAAGCGCCTGAATATGCAGCCTTCTGACCAGACAGATTCGCTGTTCATTGTTTGAAATTTTTCTTTGCCATCGAGAAACTTCAGTGCGGCGGCCAGACAGCCCCTACCAGAAAGGTCGAGGGCCAACGTAAAACGGGAGGAGGGGGGGGTGCTTTTAAAAGATTAAAAAAAGAGACCTTGTGCTCCATGATATTTGTAAACTCGCAGTTTTTCCAGTGACATCTTTATATTTTATTTGTTTATATTACGACGAAGGGCCTGGTGACGAACCAGGAATAACTGAGGAAACTGAAACTTTTAATGGGGCGAATTCGTGCCCAAAACAAAAAAGAAACAGAAAGAAAATTACAACAGAGCGTCGCAGGCGTCTAAGTCGGCGTAACAGCAGGATCTAACCGCTGAGGCGAGACTGACTCCGGCTCGCCACGCAGAGTATCTTTTTTACCGGCGTGGGTTTCTGGAACATTCTGCCTAGAGCGTTCGGCGCTCCTAGAACATTCGTAACTCGATGAGACGATAAAGTACTCGAACTTGGGAGAACGACAAGTAAAAGCAATAAATAAAAGAACATTCCGCTACCAGGAATCGAAGCCAGATCTTCTGCAAGACAGTGAACAGCGGTAATCATTCGGCCACACACGCTCCCGCTCGGCGAGGCGCGTGGCATTGCACCCGTCTTGAAAAAGAGCATCGTCCCGATGCGACGTGACGGGAAATGAATCAGAAAAACAAACCAAAATAAAGGTAAACTACGGATGCTTGTAGAACACAGTACTATCGAGCGTAGTACAAAAACGAAGTTCACTGCCCTATCGGTCGTAGTACGGCTTGAGGCGCATGACGTGGACGACTTCTGGTTGTGGAGGGCGGCGCGATGAAGTCTGTGTTCCGTCGGGCATCACCTCGTAGTTCACATTCCCGAGTCGTCGAAGCACTTTGTAGGGTCCGATGTAGAGCTTCAGAAGTTTCTCGTTTAGTCCGCGTCGTCATATCGGTGTCCAGACCCACACACGGTCTCTGGCATGACGCGAACATTGATCCGCTGAAGTTGTACCAGGTAGTGTAGGTACGTTGTTAATCTTGAATCCGGGGTCCGGCGAGCTGGCTGAACTTCTTCAGGTTGTGGAGCAACAACCTCGGCGTCTTGGCTTTCATCCTGAGCGTGGTCGCGGGCAGCTTCGCGTCGACCATGGTCGTTACTTTTCGGCCATGAACCAGCTGAAGAGGTGTTACTACTGTGGTCTCTTGCACCGCCGTTTTGATTAGCCTTTCCGTTAATTTATGTGTCTGCGGATGGTACGCTGTGGTTCGACGGTGGCTGCCTCTATAAAAATGTTTAACACCTTTTGAAGTACGTATTATCGCCAAACGGCGATTGGTGCCTATAAGCAGTTGATCAACTAGCCATAAATGGTAATCGTTGTTTCGACGTCATCCGATTGTCCTTCGTAGCTTTTCCGTCACCGTCAACTTTTCGCCATTCTATAGAACATCGCCAGTGTATCGCTATTCTGGTGCCGTACTACCGTCCATCGGCTATCGGAGGAGAAAAAAGATTATACATTTCATAGCCTTTTGATCGGTTCCAATATCTAATTGACGTTAGTATGGCTCCAGGATAGCAATACACTGGGGATGGCCTATAGAATGGCGAAGAGATGGCGGTGGCGAAAAAGCTACGAAGGTCAATCGGATGACGTCTAAACAACAATTATCATCCATGACCGGCGGCCGTGGATGGTAATCGTCGTTTAAACGGCATTTGGTCAACCGTCGTTGCCATTTCGCCACTCTCAATGTTTGGTCAACTTTCAGCTGGCCAGCCAAAAAACTGTGATAAGAATAGCATCCATGACCTTACCATTGGCTTTGGCAGTGCCGTTTACGTGCTGGTGGAATTTAAAAGCATGATAATAGTGCTTGTTTACAATACGGGAAGAAAAAGATTGAAAAACTATTCACGAAACCAAAATTTTATTTATCACAATATCATTAAAATCAGTGTGTTTTTTTTAACTGAGTTAATCATTTAAACGTAAACGATGAATGCAAAAATGGCCTTTCCTTGCTTCGTGACTTGTCTGTAAGATGTGAGCTGAAAGAAGAAAAATATTATAATTTAAATGGGCATATAATCAGCACATATACTCTTGTAGTACATTCTATAACATGCACAGAAGAACCTTGCTCATACGTTTTCTCGGCTGTCATGTTCACGGAGACCGGTCCAGTCGAACGTCCATGAGTGTATATGTGCTTGAATTGACAAGCTTTATGCACAGCCTCCCGGTTCCTATGCCCAAAAACTGCCAGTCAAGGTGGCTCATATGACTACTGGGGACACACGGCTAGTTTGTTCATTTTACTTTACTCCCTTTATTTCACCTCCTTGCCTCTCCGCATTGTTTCTTGATTGGTCCTATATGACACTGTAAGCGATTCAGCCTATCACGACTCCCCATTTTGTTTTGCCTCCCCATGCCTCCATGTTCAAGCAGTGCTGATTGCATCAAGCTCCACTGCTTTGACCTGGCATGCAAGGTGTAGTGATTTGTGTGAGGGAGCTGGGGTTTAGCTCGATGAGCTCAGAACATTTGCATCATTATATTTCCTTATTTCGTAACTGCAACTATAGAAAAACATGTGGCTCTGACATGGCACCACAGTGGTGGTGCGGCTGTCAGCACAGCGCATGCGCAGACCTCACACGAATCTCGTTTCTGCGCACGCAGTGCCCATAGCTGCTGTGGGCAATGCAAGCCTGTTTGTAAACAGTTCATCCATAATTTAAGAAATTTGTTGAGAAAATTGTCAGCCTTTAAAATAAGACTTTTTTTAACAGCCATGAAAGCTAAGGTGGAATTAACAGAGAGAATATATGTTCCTTAAACATCTAGTGCTGTCCCAAAGGCATTATCTGTTGTTACATTTTCTCTCATGTCAAGATCCTTAATTGTGAATGCCTAAAAACACACCTTCACGGTTCTACCGTATTTCACTAAATGCTTGAATGTGCAATAGCTTTAACTTCCACAACACAAAAGCCAACCATAGGTTGTCAACATGTAAACTCCACTATAATGCAAAAAGTATGAATACCATAATAATCCCTGTAAAAGGGGAACAAGGGGACAAAGGACAAACACAAATGTCCTTTGTCCCCTTGTTCCCTTTGTCCTCCTTGTTCCCCTTCTCCAGGGATTATTATCGTCATTCTTGTCTTGGAAAAAAAGGGTCTACTACTGTCTCTTAAAGGGCAACTCCACTCAAAAAGTCGACCCCATCGAAATGACTGATATCGCTTTAGGGGGTCAAAATACGGTCATGCCCATAATATCACGTCAAACCGACGCCGCATTACCGATTAAAACGCAATATTAAAAATGTTCTCCCGGCTCGGTCAGCGGCCCGAAAGCGGGTGAGCAACGCTGGCACCGGGTGAGCTAGTGAAACAACACTGGGCAATGACGTAGGTTTAGTCCTACGCTCTCGTACAGACGCCGCGGACGCTTCGTTTCCCGTGGCATTCTGCGATTCTGCTGATGGCAAGAGGTGCTTACCACATTATTCTGTGTTCTCCTATTTTTATTAGCGTCCAGGCAGTTCATTTACCTCCAGCATTGCTTCCGCGACAGCGCGGAAAAGAGCGAAGCGGTGTCGCTCGCTCACGCGGGTGTCGTGGAGCCGGAGAGACTCGCCGGACTCGCGTTGGGCAATGTCGAGCACGACTTGTAGTGCTGTGGGTTGCACCAACAATCCGGTGAGCAACCACCACCAGTTCCCAAGAGACCGGAAGAGGCACAAGGTGTGGGTCGGTGCCGTTCGCCGGATAGACTTGGAAGACCGTCGACTCCGAGCCCAACTCGAAGCTCTGCTCCCAGCACTTTACGTCAGACACCCACACACGGGATCTGCGGCTGCTGACTGTTGCGGGTCTCCCCACGAAATAGGCGTCTTTGAAGAACGATGTGGTGCCGTCGGTGTTCGCGTACCGTCCGCCGGCTGCTCCAGCACGATCGGCCGGACGCAGCAGGTCGCGGCTGATCAAACTAGCGTGCACATAAAGGCACCTTAGCTTTAACAACTTAGACCGCTTGTGGATACATCTGTCCATCTATCTTCCATTATTTCTTCGTCTCTCGGTATGCGAGCAAGAAACAAAAACAGTCACGCTGCGCCGGCACTGACCGCGTCATATGTATAGCAGTCGGATTCGCTTCTCGGCCGGCAGCTTTATAGATACACACTAAAACTTACTACATTTGGTGCATATTAACAAAGTGAAGCGGTAAAAAAAGAAAATGTGCAACTTACCTTCTGTTTTGAAACTCCACGTGCGACTGAGCCGACATTGTCGGTTCGTCGGCTCAGAAGCGCGGGACGAGAACTAGGTCATGGCGGCGACGCGCCACTAATATCAGTGTTGCAAAGCTGCTTGAGCCGGTAGTTTCGGTTTCGCTCTGCCGCTGGAACGATACTTAGATTCGCGGTATCTACAAAACTATACACACTACCGAAAAACAAATTGTATCTCGTGATTCAGGGTCGCCGACTTCGACTAAACAGATCATAACCCAAAAATTGTAAAAATGGAGTGGTTTTGCACTTTAAGAGAACGAAGAAGCTTACCTGAAAGAGCACAGTGTCCCCAGGACAGAAATCGTGAGATGCTGGCCTTCATTTGCTTCTTCACATTGCCGTACTCCGTGAAGGTGTGAGCTGAAAGAGCAAATGAGAATTGCAAATTAAAATGATAATACCCCTTATAAAGCTACAGTCAAGTATCGGTGCTCTTTTCCCCATTGTCCAGTGCTGCCAAAACGGTCATTCATCCATTCAGATATTTGAACGGTACAAGCGCACACGTATGGAGAAGAGAGAAGAGACAGAAAAGAGCGCTACTCCCAACTATATCTACAAAGATGAAGAGAAGAAAGAACATCGTCGATCCCCATAAAGGTGACAAAAGAAAGAAAAAGAAGCATAAATATAAAACACAAAGTTGGGTGTTCCTCGCGCGCACAAGCTTGAGACACTGGGTCTTTGATTAAACACCAAAACCTTGTTGGCCTTTACGTTGCCGTGATGCAGGGTGTATTTGCATCAGTCTTGGCTCGTGCAGGGTCACCTTTGTCAGAGGGGAAGACGAACACCTCATCCGTGGTCGGCTGTCGCTTTGTCATCGTGCCTGATGTCTCGCGGCAACCGTGAGCTCATGCGGGTTCTTTATTGTCCGTGTTAAAAACTATGTTTCCTTGCTTGTTAAGGCTACCGATGCAACACTTATGCATTTATTAGCAGCGGATATGATGTGGAAGGCTTCCACAACCTCGCGGGTCAATTTATCTTTGTGCCTCTCTAGGATTATTGTTTCCCCGAATAGCGGATTGCAATTGCACTCTTTCCAATGTGTTGCGAGATGTCCTCCCACTGTAGCTCTCAGAGAATAATAATGTTCGGGTAGTCTGTCATTAAGACATCTGCCTGTTTGACCTCCGAAGATCTTGCCGCACGAGAGTGGAATCTTATACACCACGCCTGAAGTGCACGGAACAAAAGGTTTGGCATGTTTTTAGTGCACCTGTGTCTTGTGGCACCTTCGGATAGCGAGTTGACTCTAGAGGAAATTTTGCTCAATTTTTGCGGGGCTGAAAAAATCACTCGGACCCCGTAACGACTTGCTACGTAGGTCAAACAGGCAGATGTCTTAATGACAGACTACGCGAACATGATTATTCTCTGAGAGCCACAGTGGGAGGACATCTCGCAACACATTGCAAAGAGTGCAATTGCAATCCGCTATTCGGGGAAACAATAATCCTAGAGAGGCACAAAGATAAATTGACCCGCGAGGTTGTGGAAGCCTTCCACATCATATCCGCTGCTAATAAATGCATAAGTGTTGCATCGGTAGCCTTAACAAGCAAGGAAACAGACTTTTTAACACGGACAATGAAGAACCCGCATGAGTCACGGTTGCCGCGAGACATCAGGCACGATGACAAAGCGACAGCCGACCACGGATGAGGTGTTCGTCTTCCCCTCTGACAAAGGTGACCCTGCACGAGCCAAGACTGATGCAAATACACCCTGCACCACGGCAACGTAAAGGCCAACAACGGTTTTGGTGTTTAATCAAAGAACCAGTGTCTCAAGCTTGTGCGCGCGAGGGAACACCCGACTTTGTGTTTTATATTTCTGCTTCTTTTTCTTTCTTTTGTCATCTTTATGGGGATCTTGACGATGTTCTTCCTTCTCTTCATCTTTGTAAATATAGTTGTGAGTAGCGCTCTTTTCTGTCTCTTCTCTCTTCTCCATACGTGTGCGCTAATACCTTGGGTGCCGTCAATGTCCTTCTGTTTAGGGTGATGCCACCCTTTGTAGTACCCGATGCCGACAGCACGAGTTCACGGGCAAAATACAAAGAAATCGACGAAAACAAAATGTCGCCATAGCAGAGTCAGCGCCATAAACGCGTGCAGGGACACGCTCCTTCACGCGCTTCTGAACAAAAAAGAAAAATAAAAGTGTGGGACAAAATGGCCAGATGTCTCCACCCTAAGCAAAGCGCACATGAAGGCACCCTACTAATACCGTTCAAATGTCTATCTACCAACTAGCCCAGTTGTCATCCCTTTTACATCCATTCTGATGGTGACATTCGTTCACGTGCGCGCAGCTTGTGGGTTGTCATTACGTCATTACTTAAATTTAATTTAAACGTTGGCTTCATATTAGATAAAAATTATGTACTACTTTTGATAAAATTTTTAGACGCATGGGAAATTTAACAGCAGCTTGGGAAGCGCCCAAATAGATGCGCCACTCTTCAGTTGGTTTGGGGAGTGCGCCTTTAAACACTCACTCTTTTTATCGTACGGGAGGAAGCACCATCTATCCCCTAACATAGGAAATATTTTTTTTTGCAGAAATTAAAGCATTGCCGGCAGCGCAAGAAAAGTTTCGTACCAAGAAATATAAAGAAAATGAGGACAAAAAGAGTCCCAATTTTTTTGGTCATGGATCCCCAGTCAAGTGGTTAAAAAGCCTCTGACACGCCGAAAAAATTTTTTTATTATTTTCATGCGAGGCGTTGAAATGGCATATCAGGACATTACAAAAAAATTGTTTCGCTATATAGTGGCGTAGTTTTTTTTTTTATAAAAAATAGAAATACGAGGCCCAATTCGAAAGTTCCCTCCGTGCACGTGCATCGAGACGGAAAGATCCACTAGTGGATATTCAGGCTCGTTGGATATTCAGACACGTTGGACATTCAGGCCTGGTTGGATCTTTCGTCTCGTTGAACATTCAGACTCGTTGGACATTCAGTCTCAATTGGATATTCCGTCTCGATGGATGTTCAGTCACGGTGGACATTCCGGCCTGGTTGGATCTTCCGTCTCGTTGGATATTCAGACTCGTTAGACTTTCCGTCTTATTACTGGTAAGTGGATGGTTTAGTTTGTCTGCAGTCTAGCGTGTGAACCCACTCAGGAAGTGTTGTACCATGTTATATCGAACCAAGAACAAGAGTGAATCTTTCTTACCTGGCAAGTGATTTGAGGTGACTAGAATACAAAATAACTTTGGTCCCAAACCGGAAAGGGGGTGACATCGGACATGTATGCGTAGAAGATAAAGTTTCGAAGACTTCTTTGTTGTACGCCTACTTTTTGGTTTCGGAGCGATCAGTCGCTTTTGTTTTCTAGACTCCGTCTTGAACCCTGTTTAGGAAGTTCACGATGCTTCGCTGCATTCAAGACTTTTTGTTTCTCGCATCCTTTTGGTTTCTGTCTGCAGCGGGTTTTCTTTTTTTTTCTTATTAAAATACTTTCTGGGGTGCATATGACTGCTAAGCTTCGGTGTTGATTTTGGTTGCTTTGGTTATTTTTAATAATTATTATTTATTTATTTTGAGCCTGCGGCGCCTATATCAAGCATTATCGTATAGGAGGCGAAAAACAAAAAAAAATATTTCCGCATTTGCGGCACAAAAAGTTTTCACTATACTTCGTCTCACCCTACGATGGACTGAAGGCGAAAGCTACGGACCGCGAGATCCCATCACGAGCCACTTAGAAACTGTGCGTTATTTTGCTTCGATGCACGTATTGGTGCCCGCGTCTCGGATCACTGATAGAGGTGATGGATGGACAGTGGTTCGAATCGAAGAGCACTGAGTGACTCAACAATTTTACATTGCAAAGAAAGCCACGACATATAAGCTCTTTGCAGCGTCTAAGCTATCGAAATGATGCGGCGCTTTTGGATTCGAGCATTATTCGTCCACCCCTAATCAATGTTAAGCGTGTCATAGTATAGCGTGGAACGTGATTGGATCTGTCGGCCCGTGGCTTTGGCCTTTAGTCCACCGTAGGATGAGACAATGTATAGGCAGCGCATGCCATTCCTTAATAATTAAAAAAAACTATCTTTTTTATTTTGTTTTGGCACGGAGCTCACGTATCTTATGTGATATTTACGTTGTTCAATATAATTTGGAGCATTCCAGCAATCCCTTTCCCACAGGATACAAAAATGTGCACTGAAAAGAGGTCCTGGCTTATCATTATTTATTTGGGAGCAGTATGCTCGATAAATTACAGGATTGAAATAAACATAACACATTGGATATCCAACCTCAGTGGACATTCGGACCTGATTGTATATTCCGTCTCGTTGGATATTCAGTCGCGGTGGACATTCAGGCCTGGTTGGATCTTCCATCTCGATGGATATTCAGTCACGGTGGACATTCAGGCCTGGTTGGATCTTCCGTCTCGTTGGACATTCGGACTCGGTGGACATTCCGTCTCAATTGGACCTTTCGTCTCGATGGATATTCCGTCTCGCCTGTCACATGACCAATTGGATCTTTCGACTCGTTGGATCTTCCGTCTCGATGGATATTCAGGCCGCAAGCCCGACCGGAATATCGTTCCTCTAAACAAAGAGCGCAGGCATTGTGTATTGAACTCTATGCACAGAGTGCCCGGCCACCTACGTTGGCGAAACGAAGAACTTCCCAGAAAGAATTTGACAACACAGAAACAATGTCCAATTGTCGTCATCGGGGAACACCATCTGTAGTTCTTTCGCCCAATTCGACCAGGTTTCCAGTCACTTCCCGGTCGTTGGATGCCACTCGAGCCGTCCCGCTCACCTTCGATGACGAAACAGCGAGCGTTATTCCATCGCTCCACCGAACCGCGCTGCGCCGCCACCGTGTTGATATGCGACACCGAGTCCCGCGCACTTCCTCATGGGGCTCGCTGCCGACGACGAGTCAGAGAAGGCGAGAATCGACGCCGTCAAGTCCGGCGTCGCGGTCACGGATGCGAAGCCCAGTTGCGACGCTAGGGTCCGTACGAGCTCACGGTCCGCGGCCATGGCTGTGCTTTCTCGTCGAGTCAACGGGAACACTGAACGCTCTCTCCTCGGTAGCGGAAACAATGGAGGCGCACCACCGCCCGTGAAGAAGACTCACGTTCGTCGGTGTGAACGTGGCTGTCGCAGCCATCACTGTTCCGGGAAAGCTCAGCGGTAATTCCACTTCTCAATGCTAAATATTTCGAAGTAATATCATCGAACGTTTATAAACAAACTGGTTTATTTAACGAACACAAAACTGACGGCTTATCAAGCCGTTGCCATCTTTCTCTGAGGATTAGATGGATGTTACTCGCCCCTTGCAACACACTTTGTAACGGGCGGTAGCTTGCGCCACCTAGCCTAAGTAAAAAAGGACGTATTTGCAAAGGTGGTCGGTCACGCTCACAACTGATAGAAATGCCAAGAACTCAATTAAACGCTTCACGACAGCAACAGCCCGTAAATCATTCGAAATTTTAAAACTGCACTGAATACAGGCGGAACTCGCTCACATCTTGGGTGCACCGATATACATGCAGACATGGCCAACCACACTCAGACGCAGGCACGATTGAGCTTGTTTTTCCTGTGTCGACAAAGCTCAGGAGCACCGATTTCGCTACCCGGTGCACGAATACACGAGCTGCTTTGCGTTATAATCCGACTGAGCGACGATCGACGACAGGAGACTGCTCGTCGATGTTGATGGGGCCGAATAACACGTAGCACGGAGGATTAAACGATGGAATCACAGAGGTAGTCGGTCATGCTCGCATATTTCTTGGTCGTCACCGAGCAATGACTTTCTTTGTACGCGGTGTTCGGACATTAAAAGTTATCGCAAAAACATGACCAGTTAAAGACATTTTAAGATAAGGTACTACTTCATCCGTCAAGTTCCTGACTTTTGCGGGTTATAATTAAATAAAAAAGCTTATTTTTCATGTTTTTTAAATCTGCACATTTTGTAGTAAAGACGCGCGCGTCCGCATTGGTGACCCGGATCTGATATCAGCCTCCCGAAGCTGGTGGATCAAACGGTAGATAGCGTATCTCACTCGCTGTTGCAGGCTGGTCACAACGTCCGTGTCAATAGAGCGAAATGGAAACGACAACTGCGCTGCAGTGGTTACCTTTCACAATTCTGAAGATACCAACTGAACGTACCTTTCACGGTTCTTCTTGAGCTCTTGTGAGGGGTAACCACCGCGTCAACGCAACTACTGTTGTCGTTTCCAGGCTGCTCATTTCGGCATCCCACGCTGAGCCGCGCGCCGCCAGCTTTCACAGATCGAATTCCGCAGGGGAGCTGCGCGTCCACGGCGTGTGCGCAGCGTAATGGTCACTACGCTCCTTCTGGGACGGTGCAATCGCAGACGTAGTCGGTCACGCTTGCCACTGGAACGCTGAGAACTCGATCAGAGGGCTCACGTACAGCACTGAAACACCACGGCGCTCGAAACAAGGCGAGCTGCTGACGCCATTTCATGCAACAAAGACAAAGCGACGAAGTCCAATGTTGTCCTCATTTCATGGTGAGCGCACTTAAGCATGCTTGGTGCAGGCTCCAAACATTCTTTCAGCTCACTTACATAGCCAACTTTTCGTGCACTAAAAGAAATCGTTAGGGAGGCAACTAATAAGTCGCTTCACGAATACTTACGTGATCCTTCCAGCTTAGTTCCCTTACGTTCTTCTAGTGTACTAAAAGATACGCAGGAGACGCTACTACTAAGACGCTTCGAATCAACATAGGAGCTACCTAGGTCATAGCAAGTTTACTAAAAGCATACTATTACTGTAGTTACTTCAAGCATACTAAGCAATGACACTAATAGTACAAGCGTATTTCTGGCTAGCATCCCATACGGACGATTCTAGTATCCTTTTTGTGAATTAGTAACTTAAAAGATCCGTAAAGTATACTTGAAGTAACCTGGTTTTCGCTAAGGGCTGTGAAAAAAACCTTAGGATAAGATCCTTAGCCCGTATAATCGACGCTTTAAAACTGTCCAGACTCAAGTTCTGGCACAGTTCAACAGCCCTCTCTTTTACCCTCGCGAGGGAAACCTTCTTTGCTTCTGTAAAACTCTTCTCTATTGAATGCTTGCCCTTAAGTAAAATATCCTCCATTAACAAGGACAAACCCTCCCTCCTTGTCTGCTACCAGTAGCTTGAGATGTTCGTTCAAACACAAAAGACATGGCATTTCGGTTCTCCTTTCAGCTCCGCAGAAATTAAGCAAGTCATTTGGGAGGGTGGAACGGGGCGACACACGGGTTCATATTTGTCACGAAGAAGAACGCAACGAGATACGTAGGATGCAGAGTTGGCGTTGTATACAGAATTCCTCTGTCTTGTGGGAGGGTATACGTGGGGCTGACGGGGCGATGCGTCAACGAAAGACTGAGGGGACATGCCTTATCACTAAGGTCAGCCCCCTCTGGCAATCTCGTGGTGCATTGCAATAGGTGTGATTGTTTACCATATTTAGACAACACCGTTATCTTGGCACGAAACAAAAATAAAAAGACAAGAGAGATGACGGAAGCTTTTTTATTTCAGAGTGTGACGAAGGTACATGTGTAAGTGGCCCATCGATAACCCTGTTTGAATCGGAGTTATCGTTTTTTACGATCATGCACGGTGTAAGAGTACGAAATGTGATAAGCGGTGGCTGGAACTGAATCGGATGTGTGTCTTGTTGGTTTCGCGGTACGTGTGTTTTTCAATTAAACCAGTTGCAAGTAGCGCTCTGTGGTGCGTGTCTCTCCTACTCGTCCGTCGTTTTTGGCGCTTTTAACCCCTAAACACGTTCAACCAACTAGCCCAAATCCAAACCCGTCTGCAATACCTTTCTTCTACATGCGGCCTCTTTTAACTGTTCACCGTGTTATCAACAAGACATATACTTCATCAATGCCATCGCTGTTACGTCTGTCAAGGCGAGACACTGTGCGTACGCCATAAGGAACGGGTGCTACCCAACGGAAGTCCTGAACCTCTTCCAGATACCGCCATCGACCGGACATGCGAAAAGGATAACCAAAATTCTACGTGCAGAAACCTGGAGGCAAGTAAGACTACTTCAAGATGGTCTGAAGGTTTGGTGCCACACGGTTTACAGGGATGGGAGGTTGGCGGAATGGAAGTTCAGGGAGTGTAGACGCCAAGCCGAAAGGAATACGGAGTTTTTATGGCAACGGGTACTGGCATCGCTACCGAGGCCCGTCAGGATGAAGAGGGGCGTGTGTGAGGTGGTGCTGCTTGGTGACGCTAAGGCTCCGGAAGAGATAGTAAGGATTTTAGAGAAAGGACCCAAGTTTGCCGGTAAAGCAAACATCAAGCCTCAGGAACTCTTGACACTGGTGCGAGATGTGGGAGACAGAGTGGATCAAGATAAGAGAGATAGATGCATTTTAGATGGAGTCGATACCCTTCCCCGACAAAGAGGAGGCGTGTCCTCCAATGGGCCTAAAGTTGGCAAGGTTGTGTCTTTTTGTTTGAACGAACATCTCAAGCTACTGGTAGCAGACAAGGAGGGCGGGTTTGTCCTTGTTAATGAGAAGGATTTTTTACTTAAGGGCAAGCAGTCAATAGAGAAGAATTTTAAGGAAGCAAAGAAGGTTTCCCTCGCGAGGGTAAAAAGAGGGCTGTTGAACTGTGCCAGAACTTGAGTCTGGACAGTTTAAAGCGTCGATCATACGGGCTAAGGATCTTAACCTAAGGGTTTTTTTCACAGTAAAGACTCATAAAGTAGACATGCCGTTTAGGGCTGTTGTGACACAGAGGGGGTCGTGGCAGATGCAGATGTCATCGTACCTTCAGCGTCACCTTTCCCAGCTTCACTTGAACGATCCTTTCAGGGTGAACAATTCAGAAAGTGTGGTGGATTTTCTGACATATTCTAACCCTGGTGCCTGTGATGCGGTATCATTTGACGTTGAAAACCTTTTTTATTCTATCCCACATGACGGTCTCTTTGTAGCTATTCGTGAGGCCATTGAGGTGTTTGGGGAGGTCAAGTTCCAAAATCAATGTGGGGTTGCCACGGAAGGTTTTCTAGAGTTGCTGGGCTTTTATTTGGAATCCACATATATTGTTTTTAGAGACGTACAGCTTGTGCAGAAGCAAGGTGTGTGTATTGGTGCGAGTGTGGCTCCAGTGTTAAGTGATCTGTACTTAGCAAAGTGTGATAGGGAGATTAAGAATAGATTGGAGGCAGGAGTCGTCCATGTCTTCAGATTTGTAGACGACTATCTTGTTCTGTTCCGGAAAAAAGTGGAGTCAGAAAGGGCGGTGTTTGTGTCAGACATGTTGGAGATTTTCAAAACT
Organism: Ixodes ricinus; assembly: GCA_037355805.1. Taxonomy (NCBI): domain Eukaryota; kingdom Metazoa; phylum Arthropoda; class Arachnida; order Ixodida; family Ixodidae; genus Ixodes; species Ixodes ricinus. Next base: position 19,217 of record JAZHYW010038245.1, read on the forward strand.
AGCGCCTCGGGCTTGAGTTTCACAAGTGAGAACCCGGTGGAGGGTGGTTTGCAGTTTTTGGATCTGAAGTTGGCACTTCTCCCGTCGCATGTATGTTGGGCATACTGTCCTAGGGCGAAAAAAGGTGTTTTGCCTTATGACTCTAACCACCCCAAGATTATTAAGAGGGGGATAGCCACAACTTGCCTGAACGCGGCCTTAACGAAGTCGTGTTCGCACAGCGTAGCCGACAGCTTCGGGTTACAAGTGAGGAAGCTGGAGGAGGGAGGTTTCCCCTGTGAGATCATTAAGGGGGTGGTAGAGGGCCTGCTAAAGAAGTTTCGTGGAGGAGGGAAGAGGGAAGAGAGGGGCAAGCCAGATAAGAGACCAGTGGTGATACCGTATATACATAACGTTAGCCATAACATCAAAAAGGTGGGGGAAAAGCATGGCATTTCGGTTCTCCTTTCAGCTCCACAGAAATTAAGCAAGCTATGTGGGAGGGTGGAACGGGGTGACACACGGGTTGATATCTGTCAGAAGAAGCAGCGCAACAAAATACGTAGGATGCAGAGTTGGCGTTGTGTACAGAATTCCTCTGTCTTGTGGGAGGGTATACGTGGGGCAGTCGGGGCGATGCGTGAACGAAAGACTGAAGGAACATGCCCTGTCATTGAGGTCAGCCCCTCTGGCAATCTCGCGGTGCATTGCAATAGGTGTGAGTGTTTACCCTATTTAGACAACACCGTTATCTTGGCACGAAACAAAAATAGAAAGACAAGGGAGATAACGGAAGCGTTTTTTATTTCCGAGTGTGACGAAGGTACATGTGTAAGTGGCCCATCGATAACCCTGTTTGAATCGGAGTTATCGTTTTTACGATCATGCACGGTGTAAGAGTACGAAATGTGATAAGCGGCGGCTGGAGCTGAATCGGATGTGTGTCTTGTTGGTTTCGCGGTACGTGTGTTTTTCCAACATTAAACCAGTTGCAAGTAGCGCTCTGTGGTGTGTGTCTCTCCTACTCGTCCGTCGTTTTTAGCGCTTTTAACCCCTAAATAAGGGTACTTAACTTATGAAGTAGTAGTTTATGCGATACTTTATCAAATGCTTTGGCGAAGTTCAAGAATATACAATCAGCACGTGAACTACGATCAAGAATAAGGTGAAGGTCATGACTGAACGTTTAGTAACTGCGTTTCACACGAAAATAATTTACGGAAACCGTGTTGTGCGGCTGAAAAAGAGTTATTTGATTCCAGGAATTTTACAAGTTGTGAATAAATGATATGCTCGAGAATTTTGCATGGGATATTTGTTAAGGATATGGGACGATAGTTAAGAGGACAGTGTTTATCGCCGGCTTTATGTATCGGTACTATTTCCCCACCTTCCAGTCGTCGGGTAAACATCCTTGTTCAAGAGTTTGCTGAAATATTTTAGCCAGTATTATAGAAGAATATTCTTTAGTGTTTTTCAGAAATTTAGAATTAATAGCGTCTACCCCAGATGAGCAAGATACTTTTAGGTTATCAATGGCAGAAACAATGCCATTAGCATCAATAAAAATAGGGTTCAGTGGTAAATAGTCATATTGTTGTAAAAAAGGTAAAGTTGTTGATAAAACGTCTGAAAAAGACGCGACAAATGTGGAATTCAAAATAGATGCACATTCACTAACAAGCACAGGGTCACGAGAAGGAGTAAACAAGGCTATACGGGCCTTTTCTTCGATAGTAACTACTTTCCAAAACTGTTTCGGGTTGTTTGTTAGAAGTGATGGTAGAGTTACCGAAAAATAGGTAGTTTTGGCATCTTGAATAGCAGTTTTGTAAATTTTGTTGTACTGTGGTAATCATCCCACTTTTCAGAAAGGTTTCTAAATTTCGCTACTCGAAATTTACGCTTCTTTTTGTTGGAAAGACTTTTTAATGTGGCGTTATACCAGGAAGAGTCAGGGAACACCGAGATGTTACGTAAGGGTATATATACATTTGTACGATATGACACCTGGTTTTTAAATAGTTCTCAATTTTCATGGATAGAGCGACCTACAAACTTTTGTAAAAAGTCGTCAAGAAAAATGCAAAGTTCAATGTTTATTGCCTCAAAATTCCCTTCAAATGAATCAGTTCTGGCGGAAGACGTTTCCTAAGATGGCGATTAATGTTTACAAGAGGAAAATAATATTAACATAATGAATCATTTGCAACATACTGAAAGAGAAAAGATACCCGGGAAAGCATGCGTCGTGTTTACTTGCCTACCAAGAACATGTCACGTGATATTTTATGAATCTCAAACAATACACACCTGATCAGAAAGTGTCAGAAAGTCACAGGTCACAGGATAAAACATTCTGACACTCAACCTCCCAAAAGCCACCAGCTAGCGATGTGTACCATAGCGTCATCAGGCGCAGTTTCCAGATCCGTTTTGATACATGATCACGGCATTCTTTGACATTTTGTTTTTGGTAAAACCAGAAAACACCAAACCATACACTGGAGATTAAACCAGGTAGAGGCAGATTTATAGAGACAAAAACTGCCCTGTTAAATAAAATGCTTCCTAGTTTCGTATACATAACTTCACATTAAAAAAATACACCAATGCCCTTTGAATTTGTCTAATTCTCTCCCAGAAACACCAGACTGGCAACGCACACTTTATCTAGGTTCCTCTTAACGAACCGGAAATGTCAACAGAGACGCACTTGGCAAAACATTTTTAAAAAGCTTTCCTGACGCTCCTCGAAACAGAGACGGAAAGAACCGACACCCGAGACTGTTGCAAACAAAACAGCACGCACATTTCGAACATGTGCTACACTCTACAATGGCAAGGAAGTGAGATTCTAGCGGTTTGATGAAATTGAAAAGCAGCCTCCGAGGGTACAACTAGATTCCCAAACAATTTATCGTGCACATGATACGCTTTTAAAACCGAGGAAATACTGGTGAGGCGCTGTCACCTTCTCATACTTGCCCTTCAGCAAATGAGAACAGGCACAGTTCTGAGTCATTTTCTCGAGAAAATGTTTGATAATAAATCCTCGGACATATAATGTGCAGGAGTCGTCAATTACACTTGATTTTGTGTTCGACCTGAAAAGCATATTGATTTTTTTACATCGTTTGGTACGGTATCGCTTAACGTAATATTTGTGATTAGCAGTTAGTAGATCTCACAAAACATTGGTGTGTGAAGTCAGCCAGCCACCCGAATGAGGCGACGGGTTTCTTGGTTGTAAATGAGCTATTTCGTTAACGCTGTACGGCTGCTAGCCTTTGTACTTTAATGGACATCACACAAAGTTGATTACATAAACCCGTGTGAATAATAGGCTCATAGGCCTGTAGTAATCCATTTTTGAGTAGCGCCCCTAGGAAATAAAATCAAATGTTTTTAGATCACGCTCTGGATTCTGAAAAGAAAAGCAAGAACATATAGCTGAATGGCAAGCACCTTTAACTTTCGGACAGAATGCTAAAGGTGCGAGTTACAGTTTTTCTTCGTTAAATTATTGTCTTCTTTTTTTCTTTTTTTTAAAGTTTGGCTAGCGCGCGGAGATGGACGCTTGTGAAGGACCCTTCCTCGTGCATGATAAAACGCTACGTTTTTTTGTTTTTTTTCAGCCATGCCCTACAATTGCGTTTGGCGGACTTTGTGGCTGTACTTTATTCTACCATCCTTGCAGACGCGCTCTACCCCCCCTCCCCCCCCCCGCCTCCCCCAGCCAGCAACACATAGCGACAGACCTATCCAAGTCGAAAAAGGCAGCGGCAGAGATTGAACTCTGGATCTCATTCGGCGTTCGGCGTGGAACATCGCCAGATTTCGTTGCGCGTGCCCACTGCGACGCGTAGCATATTGACAGTTTTTCTTCTTACTCCTCTGAGAGGTGGAACCCTGCCAAACGAACAAAGACAGTTTCGACAGTTGAAATTATTTACCATGAATCACGTGGAAACCGGAAAAACTTTACACCCGGCGTTTTGTGAGCTTTCCCGTTGTTCGCACAACAGAAAACACAACATTGATGTCCGTAACCCATAACCTGGGCGTCCGAGAAAGGAGGTTAACATCGTATTGATGGAGAACACGCCATGCAATTCACAGTGAATGCGGCGAAATAGCGGCTGAAGAGAGAAAAAAAACTGAAAAGTAATACAAGGAAGTCGCCAACTTTTCAAGCCTTCTGTATCACAACTCAAAACCAAGCTTTGCAATCACCGAAAATTAAAAATAAACGACTCAGCACCGAAAGTAGACTTGACGGGGTACGTCCCAAATAGCTGGAGGGCTGAAATTTACGGGAAGCGTCCAGGCATTATGACGACATTTCGCAAATTTCTTGGTTTTCACGCCCCCGACGCAGATAACAGACGCTTGAACGCTTGCAGCTTGGCCAACATGGCGACGCCAGTGACGCCGGAAAATTTGCAACGCAATCATCACTTGACTTACCAACATGAAAATTATTTGCAAGTTTTAAATTGTCGAAATATTATTAACGCACCACAATTTTTAGCGGGAGTATATTTAAACAGTGAACATTCAGACTACTTTTTGAAGTAGCGCCGCTTCGCGGACGGGATAGAGGCGTATCTCTGGGCCGCGAACCGGCGAGACTTTCTGCTCTTTCCCTTGTGTATATTACTCTTTGTGTGTACTACTGGGCGAGTAGAAGTGATCTCCTTTATGTATATTCGAGATAACGCATCGGCGACGGGGATGTCTTTCCTCGACACTAATGTTATGTTCGTTGTAAATTCGGACACGAAGGATATGTGACAGATTTCCCTTGGGGTATAATTTAAGTTGTTAGAATAAAACGCGTATGTCAAATGCTCGGTATCGGTTTAAATACCAAATTGTGTACCTTCTAGGATATGGCGAAAGTGTTTTACGGCAAGATAGAGTCCAAATAGCTCTCTACCGAAGGTACTGTGCCTTGTATCTGCTGCCGAAAACTGTTTTGATGAAGAACGACACTGGACGCCATTGGCCGCCTTTGAACTGTTGTAGAACCGCACCTGCTGCGGTGTCAGATGAATTAACCATAATAGAAGTTGGTGCGTCGCACTGCGGGTGAGTTAACAGCGTTGCTGTGGAGATTGCCTTTTTGATCGCCGGAAAT
>JAZHYW010038246.1:0-11047 GCA_037355805.1 Ixodes ricinus
AAGAAAATAACAAATATTAAAGCCTACGCTCTTGATTACTTTCTTTAAAATTTCGGTGTGAAGACGTTTGAGCCATTTTCACATACTTGGCTAATCAGCTCAAATTTCACTGCACCCGATTAGTCAGGAATCCTTCTGAGAAGAGCTCCAGTCCCCAAATAAGGACGAAATATAAAAAATAAGACTCGTTGAGTGCATCCTGATACTGTGGCAAATACCTAAAAATGAGTCCTTCTTTGAAAAAAACCGTCTCTGAAGTTGGAATAAAAGTTCGTTAGGTTTTACGTATTCGTTCATTTTTTTTTTTGTATTTGGGCTACTCTGCCCCACACCAGAGAACTTTTGGAAAACAACTCAGTTCCTCACTAATGGCGAAATATAAAATTTAAGGACCTGGGGTACAGTCTGAGCGTTAAAAAATCCTCAAATAAACAATTTTTAAGACACAGATCCTCGAAGTGGGCCTGGTTTGGATGTTTTCAGGGATTCTTTCATAATTTCAAACTTAGGCGCCTGCGCCTCGCCTGAGAACTTTTTGAGATCGCCTGAGTTCTGAATTGCGGACAAAATATAAAATATATGGCCATCGAATATAAGCTGCTGCAATGGAAGATCTTTGAAATGTGCCACCTTCAAGAAAAGATGTTAGCTATCAATTTTTACGAGGCGCTCACTTGAGTATCTCTTTTGATAACGTTCACCACATTTTATGGTCATGCACTTTCTAGGCTGCGCCGAAGCCGAGCATTCCAAGGATTCACATGGCACCCTCAAGTGCTTAACGCACGGAAGCTTATAAATATCGTCATGCTAACATGAAAAAGCAGTACAGCGGACTAACGTCTGAAATTTTCAGGGCTCCGCATCGTTGCCTGTCTTCAAATTCTTCCTTCATCAGCCACTCAGAAGGCAGACATTAGCCTGTACAGCAGGGGTGCACAACATACGGCCCGCGGGCCGCATGCGGTTTGCGTGGCCCTGCGGCCCGCGGCCCAGCTGAGCGCAGAAACCGCTCACCGTGTCATTCAATGCACTGCGGCCGTTGACTTGGCAGAAAGCATTCGAACCCGTTGACCTACTTTTCTCAGAGTCCTCTTTTTCCGGGGGAAACTCCGCGTCCTCAGTTCAAATATTCCCTCTCCACTAGACCCACAGAAAACAACAATACAAAAGCCTGTACAGCCATCCAGTGCGTTGTTATGACCCCTAACAGCGTCCCTCCCCTATCCTTGTTCCAGTTCTTCTTCATCCCGTTTCCTCCTCCTCTCTCCATGGAGGCTACAGCCCCTTCCCTCCTGTTGGGACATGATCAGTGACAGCTTGTTGCAGATAGAAAAAGCTAGTCGTGTCACGCTTGTAATATGAGTGCACTTCCAAAGAAGAGAAAATCAACGAGGAGGGCCGGAAATTCAAGCAGGAGTGGACATGAAGGTACTTTTCATGGAGAACGCATCGAAGTGCCTATGTCTTGTGTGTCGAGAATCTCTCGCGGCTCCTAAAGAATACAACGTTCGACGCCACTACGAGACCAAACATGCCCGCGACTTCAGCGCTCTTTCGGATTCGGAGAGAAAAACAAAGTCCGAGGACTTAAAACGGAATTTGCTTGCTGAGCAAAGCACTTTTACGAAAGCGAAGAACACATCTGAAGCAGCCACGCGGGCGTCTTTTAAGATATCTCGACAGATCGCTCGTTCAGGTCGTTCGTTTACTGATGGCGACTTCATCAAGGAATGTCTTATGATTGCTTCTGAGGAGATGTGCCCGGACAAGAAGTTGGTTTTTCAAAACCGGAGCCTATCAAGAATGACAGTACAACGACGTGTGCATGACATTGCCGACGACCTATCAAAACAGCTGGAGAGGAGTTGCAGTCATTTAGTCTACTACTCTCTTGCTTTGGATGAGAGCACAGACATCAAAGACACAGCACAGCTGCTCGTTTTCATCCGTGGTGTGAACGAAAACTTCGAAGTGACTCAGGAGCTGGCAGAGCTTTGCTCAATGCACGGACGGACTACGGGAGAAGAGATCAGCAAGGAGGTCAAAGACGTCATCGAGAAGCTCGAGCTATCATGGGAAGAACTCGCAGGTGTCTGCACCGATAGAGCCCCAGCCATGATGGGAAAGAGAAACGGAGCCGTTGCCTTACTTCAAGCGTTCAGTGGTGTAGAACTGAAGCAATATCACTCTGTGCTTCACCAGGAAGCACTCTCTGCCAAAGTGATGAAGTTTGACCATGTGATGAAGGTCGTGACTTCGGTTGTCAACTTTATACGTGCTCGGGGATCGAAGCACAGGAAATTTCAAGAGTACCTGAAAGAAATGGAGAGTGAGCACATGGACATCCCGTATCACACTGAAGTTCGCTGGCTAAGCCGTGGGAATGTTCTGAGTCGCTTCGTCGCGCTGAAGGCCGACATCATCGCTTTCTTGCAAGAGGAAGGGAAACACATACCAGAGCTGGAGGAAGAACAATGGTCGTGGGATCTGGCATTCCTCACCGATATTTCAAGCCATCTGAACACGTTTAACATAGCTCTCCAAGGAAAAGACCATCTCATTTCGGACATGGTGAGCGCGATCTTGGCGTTCCGAGGAAAGCTGCGCCTCTTCAAATTGCAGCTTGGGGTGGAAGCATAGTTCACTTCCAACCTGCCAGAAGCTCTTTCTCACCTGCAAAAATCGGAAGATGGTAGCTGCGACGTACGCTCCACAGGTTGAGTACCTGCACTCTCTTCTTTCTTTCTTTCTTTATTAATACTGTTAACCTCTTTCGAGGTTGTTACAGGAGTGGATGAAACATAATATCACACAGGTTGCACTTGCTGCAATAACTTGGAACAAAAATCTAAAAAGTTAGTAGTATTTACAACATCAGGTGGCAAACTATTCCAATCAATAATTGTTCGAGGAAAGAAGGAGTATTTAAATGCGTCATTTTTATAACTATATGGTTTTATTGTTCTGCTGTGAAAATGCCTAGTAGACCTGGGGCAAAAAAATGTAATGTAATCATCTTTGTCTATTCCAAGCTCGTCGTTAACGATAAGGTAGAGAAATTTTAGACGATTCATTCTCCTTCTTTCCTGTAGGGTTTCCAGGCCCGCCTCAGTACAAAGTTTTGTGGGGGACACATAAGAGGAATACATATTGTACACAAAACGCACCGCTAATCTCTGAATTCTCTCGAGTTCTGAAATACAACATGATGTGTGGGGATCCCAGATGACACTAGCATATTCTAACATTGGCCTAACCAGAGTTTTATATAATAATAACTTTGTCTCACTGGAGCCATGCTTCATATACCTGCGAAGAAAACCCAACTTACTCATTGCTCTACTACATATGTTACTAACATGTGTGTTCCACCTTAAGTCGGATGTTATAGTCAAACCCAGATACTTATATGAGCAAACTCTAAGAAGGCTATAGTTACCAATAGAATAATTAAAAAGTAAAGGACTTTTCTTGCGAGTAATAGACATACAAACAGTCTTTGATAAATTCAACGACATTTGCCAATCGGCACACCATTTAGACAATCTTTCTAGCGAGGAATTTAATACTTCACAGTCTCCGAGACTTTTGATTTCCTTAAAAACAACACAATCATCTGCAAACAATCTTATCTTGACTGGAATTTCACAAACAATATCATTAACAAATATTAAGAACAATAGAGGCCCGAGAACTGATCCTTGTGGGACACCAGACGTAACGTGTGCAGTACCGGAACACGCGCTATCAAATTGTACAAATTGTTGTCTCATAGTCAAATAACTTTCTAGCCACCTCAAAATATTAGTATTATTTAAGACAACCGCCAATTTTGTTAGTAGCTTCTCATGTGGAACGCGGTCGAACGCTTTTGAAAAGTCCAAGTATACAACGTCAGTTTGTCCTCGAGTATTAATTACCGACGCGAACTCGTGCACTGTTTCGGTCAGTTGGGTGATGGTAGACACTTTTTGTCGGAAACCATGTTGAGCCTTAGTAAAAAAATTATTTTGCTCCAGATATGCCGATATGTGTTTAAATACAATATGTTCCAAAATTTTACTACAAATACTGAGCAAGGAAATAGGTCGATAATTGGAAACAACCATTGAGTCACCGGATTTTAAGATGGGAATCACTTTTGCTATTTTCCATTTTGAAGGTACAGTGCAAGTTTCTAGCGACTTTCTGAATATTACAGTCAAGTACTTAGCGCTCCATTCCGCATACCTTTTCAGGAAAGCATTGGGAATTCCGTCCGGCCCAACTGCCTTTTTAACGTTAATATTCAAGATATAATTTAGAATACCTTCCTCCGAAATTGTTATATCTGGCAAACAGTTCCTAGCGCAATCGCTGTCTTCTCGAATTGCATCAAATACCGGACTGTGACCATTGTCCAAACTGAAAACGGACGTGAAATATTTATTGAAAGCATCAGCAATATAATAGGGGTCATCCACGGTTTCATTATCAATATTCAACTCGTTTACTTTTGGTTTAGAGGGCGATATAAAGCGCCAAAATTTCTCAGGCGAGGACTTGAGAAAGGAGGGCATTGTTACATTAAAGAATCGATGCTTGGCTTCTTTAATTGTATCCTTAAGCCTGTGGTTTAATTCGTCAACGAGGTTCGCGTCTTTCGATCGTTTGCGAAGTCTAAAGAGTCTACGGCGCATTTGAATAATTTCCCTATTTATCCACGGATTTTTTTTATTCGTAAACTTCACTTTTTTTGGCACAAACTTTGAAATGCAGTCAAGGACAATATTTTCAAAAAACTGCCACAAGAAATTGACATCGATCTCATGTGTATTGGAAGCACTGAAGAAGTCACTAAAGGAGAACGCTAGAGCGTCAATAATAGCGACATCATCGGCCTTGGAGAAGTCGAGATATTCTTTGCGACTTCGTGCGTCGCAGGGCGTATTATTAGTGGAAAAAGTAAGCAATACCATTTGATGATCCGAAATGCCCTCAAGCACCTCAATACTTTGTACTCTTTCACATAAATTCTGGGTAAGGAAAATTAAATCGAGTATAGAGTCTTTTTCTTCGGATAATCTTGTGGGAGCGCGTACGATTTGATTCAGATCATAAAAGAAGGCCAGCTCTAGTAAAGCCTGCGAGATATGACACGCTGACCATGTGCTTTCCCAATCTATATTAGGCAGATTAAAATCCCCAGCAAAAATAATTCTAGAATTTGCATGTACATTTTCGGAGAGATAGTCGTTTATTTTTACAAAATCATTGCCACTGCTAGGTGGTCTGTAAAACGCACCAATGATAAGAGATATGGAAAAAATGCTGACACGAATCCACAAAATCTCAACGCCACTGATATCTGGCATTCGGTTATAGCGCAAGTTTTCTTTCAAAACTATTGCCACGCCCCCACCTCGGGTGTCTCTGTCCTTCCGTATTATTTTATAATCTGGGGGAATAATTTCCGAGTCAGTAACTTCAGCATGTAGCCACGTTTCTGTGACGACAGTGATATGTGGGTCACGTGACAGCAAAACATGTTCAAAATCAGTAACCTTATTCATAAGACTTCTTGCGTTCAAGTTCAAAAATGTAATAGAATCCATGGGCTCCCGCCTTGATTGTCATGTCTGTTGCGACGGTCTGGGATGAGTTAGTGCTACACGTGCCTGTTTATCACTGTCCCAGACAAAGAGTGTGTTATTTATTTTTAACTTGTTATAAATTAGACTGACCTTATCGCCTTTTTTTCGATTTTCCTCAGAACTGTCCCACAACTGCTTGCGAATGTTGCGAACACGTACCGAAAAATCTTCTGAAACAGAAATTGTCGATCCCTTCAGCTTAGGGCAGTTTTTAAGAACTGACAACTTCTCTGAGAAATTTAGGAACTTAACCATTACTGGCCTAGTTTTGCCATCTGATTTGCGTCCAAGTCTATGAATTCTTTCTATGGTTGTACCTGGTAAGCCGAGTGTTTCACCGAAAATCTTGTTTACTACTGTATCCTGAAGTAATTCCGCTGTCTCACTAACCCTCTCAGACACACCATAGATGACGAGATTATTTCGGCGGCTTCTATTTTCTAGGTCATCGATCTTATCCAAGAGGTCACCTATTGTGTTTTCGACGGTAGCAACTCTGTTTCCACAATCAGATAATTGTTTTGTTGTCGCCTCTAGGGCTGTCAGTTGGGAGTTCCAGCAAAGATTCAAGGCATATCTGAAAGTGAGAAGAGTAACTACGATTTGGTTCCGCGATCCGTTTTCTGTCGCACCGGAAGACACAGGTCCGACGCTGCAGTACTAGAACTCATCGACCTCCAGTGCTCGCCGGAACTGAAGAGTACGCATCGTGAGTCTCAGCTGCTTGACTTCTACAGAAGCCTTTACAAGGGCAAGTACGGAAACCTGGTGGACCACGCATTGAAGCTTGCATCCCTTTTTGGGAGCACGTATGTCTGTGAGCCGACGTTCTCACTGATGACCCTCAACAAGAACCGTCTTCGATCTTCTATGACGGACATGGCACTGCGAGATGTGCTGAAGACGGCCACCAGTGCGATGATGCCGGATATTGTAAACCTGTCTGCAGCAAAAAGTTGTAACGTGTCACACTAGGTGCGTCCCGCGCAGTTTCCAATAAACAATTTATGGCCCGCGTCATTTTTGAGTTGTGCACCCCTGCTTTACAGATTGTATATATTTAAATGGCAATAGTTAATGAGTTGGCCAGGCTTAATTTCACAAAAGGGTCTATACACCTAGAGCGGTAAAAAAACTAACGCGTGATTCATAGGTTACGAATGTTAACGAATACGTTCGCCGTTCGCGAACGTGGGCCTCTTTTGTCCGTTCTTGCACATCAATATGGGCCTCTTGATCGGAGCGCCCTCTATGTCGGCGGGTAGCGAAACAGACCTGGTTCAAGGACAGATCTGAACACAACCCGTCCGCGCCTCGCCTCCGCGAGAGCGGCCAGTGGCACCACATGAATGTGCTGCTTGCATAGTGGTTTTACTTCATAGTCCAGGGTGGCCTCACTGCTACTCGGGAGCCGCATGCGGCTCTTCTCGGGTTCAAGTGCGGCTCCCGGCTCCTTAGTAAGCAAAGCTCCGCACACCTCCTCCCCACACAGAAACACACACACACAATATCAGATGTAAAGAGCTATAGAATAAGAAACTTGCGTTTTGGCAGACTAGTGCCACAACATGTGTATCAGACAGGAAGCTTGTTTCATGGGGGACGCTCGATAAAGGAACATAATGGGCAATCGTTTTATATGTAGACTTCGCTGTGCCTGCTACACTCTCAGAAAAAAGGCTATGTTCTCACACCCTGTGTCCCATTTACGACACCCCGAAATTTCAGCTCGACGTAGAGTGGACTGACGTGGAACGGACGGTCCCAACTTTTACTAGGGGCTAGAGAACGGTGATATATACCTCATTGAACAGCTCAAGTACGCATCAAAAACTGCAGTAAAATAAAACACTGAGGTTGTACCACACGGCTATCAAACCGCTCGTGAAAGTTGGTACCGTCGGTTCGATGTCAGCGCGCTGTACTTCGAACTGAAGTTTTGGGGTGTCGCATATGGGACAAGGGGTGCAATAATATACAAGTTTTTTGTTCTAAGAGTGTATCTGAGATAAAAGAAAAAAAAAATCCGCGCCTTGTTTTTATTGCGGTGCTTCACTTAAAATGGCTCTTTTCAAAACGTTCTTCTGGCCACTCCATGGTATAGCCACAGAACGTTGACCAAAAGTATAGCGTGGTAACTGTGGCTTAACCTAGCTGCAGCAACTGTGTAGCAAGGATTTAAAGTCCCTATTAAGTACCCTTTTCACGGTTAAGAGCTCACCGCCGAAATGCGTAGCGGTGCGCGCTAGCACGCGCTCTAGTTTTTATGTCGTGTATTTGTGCAAGCTGGGTTCGTGCACGAACTATCGGGGGAAATGAGATGCGAACAGAGGAGCGCGTGGCTCGCGATACTAGGCTGCGCCGCCTGGAACTGAGCTGTAGGGGCGATGGTGTGTGTCCCCATGCCGGTGTGTTTACGCACCTCGCTCGGCGCTCCCCAAGCTTCGGCATAGCGCCTCTTAGCGCGCTGAAAGCTATCACCGCTATCTCTGCTCGCTCTGACGCCTGCGGAAGCTCGCCGCTAGTGGCAACCGGCGGAATCTTCCCATACCTACCATTGGGACTCCAATTGCAGACGTCAGCGCCAAATTCCCCTAACGGGCGTTAGATTTCTCCAAAAACAATAAGAAATAACCGAAACAATACGCGCGCCATTGTCACGGCAACCGCTTGGTTATGGGGGAGTGGGTGAGAAGGGTTCAACGAGGTAGAGGGTCTTAGAGCGATAAACCGGGGTTCCGGTCTGCACCCGAAAGTGACCCCCATAAGACCGCTGCCATTGTACGCAACTTGACCACTCGTCACGTGACCAAACCAAATACGTGACGTCACAGGAAAGAAGGCAGCGCCCAGGCAGCGGCTGGCCCCAGCTGGGCCGGAGCTTGTCGGTGTTGTGAAAGGCCCCGGACCAGACCATCTCTATCTAATCCGACCGGCACCGGTGAACGCCTTGAGTATCGTCGCTACGTGGCTCCGGTCAGCTGTGCGCGGAAACGAAGCCGAGAGGAAACAAAGGGGATGCCGTGGCTTTCTACGGAGGACCACCGTGTTGACGTCGCCCCACCTAGGCGCGGAGCTGAGGCCGGACCCTTCATTCTGGCTGCGATTACGCTGTCCCGAAACGGGGTCAGCCGACACGGGAACCGGGGGGATTACCGGGCGAGGATTCCGGGTGACGGCACGCCAGCTGCAGGACCTCCGTGAGGGTGTGCTCGGTTCGGATTATCCTCGAACGCCACTTGCAGATAATCCGGCCAAACCCTTTCTCGTGCCACAACGCCGCTTAAAGGGCCCTGCAATGGCTTTTTTTACTAATATTTAATTTGCACCAAACCTGAGCGCACTGAACGTAGTAACTTAATGACACTTTTCTTTTCTCGAATTTCGATTTATTTTAGAAGTTATAGGCAAATTAAGATTACAAAAACAAGCAAAAAATAACCTCCTTCATGACGTCCTTGGTTGCTTGAGTGGCCGTGAACTAGACGAGGGGTGGTGAGCTGAGCGAGCGCTCACGGCTGCCGTACTCCGTGTCGACGGCGCGAGAGGCGCCACTAAAGCGTGTTCTGGATAGGCTGTATGTAGCAGGCAGCTAGAGCGGCTCTCATTGCATTTGCTGCGCGATTAAACACAAATTCGGCATGACACTTCATTGGCCACAAACGACAGCAAACACGGGGTAAAGATCAGTTCAGAATGGGAGCCACTTCGCGCTGCCATACCGCGAAACGGCCAAACCGCAAGACAAAGCTGCTCACCGAAGGCCTTGGGAACGCTCAGAGCCGGCCGGGTCCTCCGGTCCCTACGGCCGCAGCGCCGCCGCGTACATCCGGGACCTTTCCGTGTCGGCGCCTGATCCCACTACTCCTTTCTAGTAGGCGCCGCCTTTTCCACCGATTGGTGGCGGGTATGTCGACGGATCATTTCTTGTTTCTGTACTTTATAAACTGCATTTGTTTCTTTTCTGATCTCAAATACTGAACAAAAACTACTTTTATAAATAATTGAAACGGTTCGCGCCACTTATATTTTGTATTTCGACTAAAAAGAACTTTTAGTGGCTCTGACCAGTAGTAAGCCCAGGACCTAAGACGTCACATTACGCGCGCTTTCGGCACCGCGGGTCGCCCCCGTCGGTGGAGGAGGTTTCCGCGTCGTCCGGTTAAAATATGACGCACTGATATTTAGTGACTCTCTCCGTGCCCGCTGGCTTGCCCGAACCCCAAGAGACGTGGAAACCGCAAAAAGGTAGACGCTTAATTATGATTACGGGGCCCCTTTAATGGAGGGATCAGCACTATCTCGGCCAACGTCGTCTCCCGGGCTGACAGTGGGCCCTTTGTTGTCACCTCCTCGGCGCGGCTTTCGAGGGAAAGAGTAGTACCTTGGTGCCTGAAGGTGAAGCCCGGCCGCCGCTGCAGGGTGTGCGTGTACGTGTGCGCGTGCTCGGAGGATGAGTGGGGGCAGGGACTGAACATGACGTTTGTTGGCAGCTCGGCCCACCATTGGCTGCCAGCCGCGAGAGTACCGAACAGCGACCCGATAAAAGGAGCAAACAGGAAGTCGCGTGTATGCTCTCGGACGATACAGTGACTTTGTATATATGTATTAAACAGAGTTGGTCGCGAGAGAGCCTCCCGTCTCGTGATGTTCGTGTCGGGAGTCGGCCTGCGGTTCCTGGTCCTGGCCTGGCCCTGCTTGAGGCTGCCTGGAGAATTCCCTCGGTCGCAACATCGGATACTTTGTTCGTTGTCGTTCAAGTCGGCGAGTTGATTTCAGACGCGGAACCCGTCATATAAGGCCAGTCGAAAGCGACTTTAGAGTTCAGCGTGGTGTCTGACGTACGTATAACGGGAAAATACGGAGGAACGGTGTGCATTTCGCTGGTGACCGACGGGGATATTGCCACGAAAGAGACAAGCGGCCCTATGTTACTCGAGACCTCAGACTGACTCGGATACCGCCATGATACATTTTAAGCCGACGTTTCTGTGCTCTCGTCGACCATCGGAATCTTTGAGGTCTGCGGTGAAGCTTATGCAATATATTTGGATACACTGTTTAGCGACGGAAATTGCGTGAGTCATGCTTGGCAGTGTGCAATCGTGGTGCCGCTTCGTTCAATTGACCGAAGGCTCACTTCGGTTGTGCGGCGCACCGGAGAGCTGCCTTGAGGCTTGTAATTCCCGTGCCGTGCTAAATGATACTGTGCTGCTTTCCAAATTGTTCTGGCGTACACGTGCAATTTCACGGAGCACAGGTGTTGCAGTTGGTATTGATTCCGCTGGTCTGTCTCACGTTTCGTCGACACAAACGTTCCATCAACACTCGTTACGCGAATTGCAAGCTGTATGTACATTTCATCGCGCGTGTTACCTGCAGTCCACCCGTTCACGCCGCTTTGCGACGAC